>MU225762.1:166865-178838 GCA_018584345.1 Thuja plicata
CCATAATAAACTATACTTGTTTGTAGTAATCCCTGTTAGAAGATATTTCAACCTTGTTAGGAGTTGTACAATACAATGCAATAAGTATAGTGACCTGGTTAAGGGTCAGACCCTGTTAGGAGTCTTTACAAGTAACCCTGTTAGGGGTGGTGGACTCACTATCCAAAAGCTCACTTCTTAATGGTGAAGGCTACAACCTTCTGCATAAAAAATATGCACTATATCTGATGATGAACTATAGAGTAGACCTAATGTCTTGATCAGTTCCAGTGTATTGCAATCTTTCACTTCTTCTTCACATAGATCCTTGATGAATGAACCAACTCTAATAATCTACTCTGTACATCTTTCTTCACATTTCATATCATTCACACTTGGCGTATCACAATTGAACTACTATAAGTATCTTCTCCAAATTAGAAGGTCATGTTAGCTCTTAGAAACACTTCATCAATATCTTAGTTGGCTTAACTAAGCATGCAAACAATATTAAGTCTATGCAATTCAATGCTGAACAGACGTGACACTTCACTCAGTCGGCCTCACCAAATTAATCATAACTTTGCAATCATCTTGAAAAAAATTTGGCACCTTTGGATTTGTATCATCAAATCATAACTAAACATGAATATACACACACATATCCTAAAGATAGGTGCAACTCATGTAACATGTTATATACATCGGCCCTAAATAGTTATGCTTCCAGAACTGTAACTGCTAATAACAAAATTGCATAACTTTACTAAAATAGCATATCTGGATCTGTGTGTATGATCATAACATAATAAACATATCAACAACATGTATCTATCCATGCAAGTCTTCATGTCATCATTCAGATAAGTTCATATAGAATTACTATTGTGTATTATATGTTATCATCAATGAAAAACATACAAACAATCAACTACTCAGAATCAAATATCCAACACTGACCTATGTCTAAAGATGATCCTTTTTAAGGGTACAAGTCACAAACATTGAAAATGGGTGAAATTCCCAAATTAGGGGGCAACTCTACTTCATAGGCATTCTTGCCATACTTATACAAAATCTACAATGGCCCTATCTTCTTCATGAGTAGTTTAGTTGGCTGACCCTTGGGTAGCCTCTCCTTCCTAGGATAGGAAAATACTAGATCCCCTACCTTGAACTACAAATCTCTTCTTTTTTGATCAACTTTGGTTTTTTACTTCTCCACTTGTTTTTGTAAAGTCATATTGACTTGATCATGTAGCTCTTTCATCTGTTCTACAAATGACTCACCTTGTGCACTCCTCTTGTCCTTCAAATTGAGATCACTTAATTCTAAGATCCCCCTAGGATTGACCCCATATACTATCTCAAAGGGGCTTTTCCCTATACTCCTATTAATGGAGTCATTATAGGCAAAATCTACTTTCCCTATGATGTGATCCCATGATTGTCCATGTTGCTTAGTCAAACACCTTAACAAGTTCCCAAGTGACCTGTTGACTACCTCCATTTGTCTATTTGATTGTGGATGGTAGGCTAAAGAGAAAGACAAGTTTGTTCCCAGCATCTTCCATAGGGTCCTCCAAAAGTGACCCACAAACTTACTATCTCTGTCACTTACAATATTCAAAGGCAATCCATGGATCCTCACAATATCCCTAAAGAATAGACATGTAATCTGAGAAGCATCATTTGTTTTCTTACATGGAATGAAGTGTTCCATTTTACTAAAATGGTCCACCACTACAAACACACTATCATGACCCCTAGATGCCTTTGGTAACCCCAGAACAAAATCCATACTAAGATACTCCCAAGGCCTTTAGGTATGGATAAAGGTTGTTACAACCGACTATTTCTACTTTGTCCTTTTTCCCTCTGACAAATCTAACATTGTTCTACAAATCTCCTCACATATGATTGTAACTTAGGCCAATAGTAGTGCCTATTCACTTGCTCCAATGTCTTGTCCATTCCAAAGTGCCCCCCCAAGCTTCCTTCATGTTTCTCCTTCACAATGGTTTCCCTCATTGAGCATTGAGGAATACACATAAGATGTCCCTTAAACAATAAGCCTTCCTGCAACATAAACTCATTGAAATCCACTTTGAAACCTTGCTAAAACTTCACACATGCTTCATAGGCTTCTCTGGAATATTTGTCCTCTTTGTAGAGGTCCTTCAAATCATCCATCCCTACAGTTTTCAATTGTATCTCTTGGATTGTGAGTACTCTTCTGCTAAGAGCATCTGCAACCTTGTTTCTAACCCCCTTCTTGTGCTTTATGACAAATGTATAAGCTTTCAATGATTCTACCCACTTCAAGTGCCTTTGATTCAATTTTTCTTGTCCATTCAGGAAACTTAGTGCACGGTTATTAGTGTAGACCACAAACTCCCTAGGTAATAGGTAGTGTTGCCACTTCTTAAGGGCTTGTACCATAGCATATAACTCCAAATCATAGGTGGAGTACTTTTGTTTAGCCTCATTCAATGTTTTAGAGAAGAAAGCCATAGGATGTCCTTCTTGGCTTAGCACTGCTCCAATAGCCAACTTGCTAGCATCACGTTCTACCACAAATAGTTGATTGAAATTAGGGAACCTAAGAGTAGGTAGTTCTGGAATCCTCTTCTTTAACATTTCAAACCCTTGGTCTACTGCCAGAGCCCACTCAAACTTACATTTGATTCCACTTTTTATGGTGTTAAGAATAGGGGCACACACATGAATGAAATTTCTCACAAATTTCCTATAGTAGGAGGCCAACCCATGGAAACTCCTAACATCCGCTATGGACCTAGTTGTAGTCCATTCCAATACTCATTTAACCTTTTCAAGATCCATCTTCATGCAACCATTAGCAACCACAAAACCAAGGTAAACTAGTTTAGTTTTTAGAAAATCACACTTTTCTTGATTTATCATCAGCTTCTCTTGATGTAGCTTCCTCAAGACCATCTCCAAATTCTTCATGTGCTCCTCCTTGGACCTACTAAAGATCAAAATATCATCAATATAAACTATTACAAACTTACCAATGAACTCTTCTAGCACTTAATTCATGAGCATCATGAATATGCTAGGTGCATTACTTAGGCCAAAGGGCATTACTAGCCACTCATACAGACCCTCATTGGTCTTGAAAGCTATCTTCCATTCATCACCAGGCCTCACTCTTATCTGATTGTACCCTAACTTCAAATCCACCTTATAAAAGTAGCAAGAACCTCCCAAATTGTCTATCAAATCTTCTATCTAGGGCATTGGAAACCTATACATGATTATGATCTATTTTATAGCCCTGGAGTCTGTACACATCCTCCATTTACCATCCTTCTTGGGTGAAAGTATTGTAGGTACAACACATGGGCTTAAACTCTTCCTTATCAACCCCTTATCCAACAAATCTTGAATCTATTTGGCTATCTCTACATTTTGACTTGGTGTCATCTTATATGTTTCTTTGTTTGGATAATTTTCTCTAGGAACAAGGTCAATCTGATGACTCACATCCCTCATAGGTGGTAATGCACTTGGAAAACCACTGTGTACTATGTCATGGCACTTTTCCAACAATGTGTGTATCTCTGGTGGAAAACTAACTTTCTCCTTAGTCTCCTCCTTTGGTTTTATCACCACTGCACAACAGAATCCTTTCTCCTTCTTCATGGATTTTAAAAACTCCTTCCCACTCAATAACATCACACTTGTTCCCACATGCTTCCCCTCATTAGGCTCTGCCAAAGGATCCATATGAAACTTCTTTCCTAGCTTGGTGATCATATAGCTATTCTTTTCCCCATCATGTATTCCTTTGACATCATACTTCCATGGACACCCTAGAAGCAGATGATAGGCATCCATAGGTAGTATGTCACATAGGACCTTGTCCTTATACTTCCCAATCTCAAACTCAACCAAATTTTTTTCATCTACCACTATTTGTTGGCCCTTATTCAACCATGAAACCTTATAGGGTGTGGCATGAGGTATCATTCTCAATTTCAATTTGTCCACAATCTCTATGGAAACTACATTCTTAGTGGATCTAGAGTCCACTATCACTTTTCAAATCTTCCCATTAGACCTACAAGTTTTTTTAAACAAATTCTTTCTTTGAGGTGGCTCTATGGTGTTAGGCACCTTCAACAAAGTTCTTCGCAACATCAAGTTCTCCCCATCCAATACTGGCCCTGCCTTGGAAATGGGAGAAGTAACACTTTGTGTGTCATTCTCTTGTACCAGCTGATTTCTTCTATCCCCCATTGAAGATGAGGAAGTCTTTTCAGGACACCTGCCCATTGTGTGACCCACTTGGTTGCAGTTGTAACACCTACTAGTAAAGACTGAATTGGATCTTCCCTGGGACTGAAACCTTCCTCTAGGAGACCCTCTTCCTCTGTATCCTCCTCTCTAAAAGGATCCCCTAAACTGATTTCCCCCACTATTATCCATAGACTAATTGTCTTCTTGTATATTAGGGCTCTATCCCCTACCAAAGTTACTCCTTCCTCTCTGAAAACCTCTATTATTGTTACCACCTCTTCCTCTTTGATGGAATTCATTCCTCCTTCTAGCCTTATCCTCTTCTCTCAAGGCTAATTGGAAACATTTGTGCATACTATTAGGAGCCATCATGCTAATATCATCTTGTATCCCTTGCCTCAACCCATTGAGATACCTTGCCACCTTCTATATTTCTTCTTCTTGTCTCCTAGCCCTTAGGCTCAATTTTTCAAACTCCTCGGTGTAAGCACTCACTATCATCTCCTTTTTTCTTTAGTTCTGCAACTTTTGATACATCTGTATCTCATAATCAGTGGGAAAGAATTGTGCCCTCAATCTAATTCTCATCATCTCCCAAGAAACAATATTTTTCTTTCCACTAGTTACCCTATCATCTTGCATCATGTTCCACCACACCAATCTAGATCCCTTGAGTCTATCCTTAGCATAGCTGACCCTCTTCTCCTCTGAGATTTATTTATAATCAAATTGGTTGTCAATGGCTTCAATCCAATCCAACAACTCTTCTCCATTCAGGCTACCATAGTAGTATGGTACGTGTTCCATACTATCCTTGTTTAAGGACTTGAAGGCATCTAGGAATACCTTTTGTTCTTTCTCCATATCAGGTTCTTTTCCTTTGTTAGATGACTCTTCTGTTTGACTTTCATCATCTCCATCACTCTCATCTCCCCATTTAGTGATCTTCTTTTTTCCCTTTGTCTCGGACACACTAGCCTTCTCTAAGAGGCCCTAAACCAATTCCACTATGGAAACCCTACTCATTGCCTTAGGAGGTATGTTTTCTACCTCTTGACTCTCTTCCACTTTAGACATACACAATCTTCAAGATAATTTGGCTCTAATACCACTTTGATGTAGAGGGTTTGATACTCTAGAGATTTTCCTCACTCTAAGATGCTTCTTGGTCTATCCCAAGCATCCTATGGTTGTTCCTTGTCGAATCTTCCTTCAATTAGGATCTCCAAGACCCTCACTACCAACTTCTCCTCCAAGGTATAGTTGGTCTCTAGAAGATTCCAAAGTTTCTAGGCTTAACTAGTCCAACTAGTTCACCAAATGCCTAGTTTTCTTCACTAGAACTCCTAGAATGCCAAACCTCTACTTAGGATCTTCCCACACATCTACCAAGACTGCTATTAGTCTTCTTCACCCATCCTAGGTCATTCTGAACTCATCCCAATACTTCAAGACTCTTTACCAATCCACTTGGTCACAATTTCACTAGGAGGCCTAATTGCCTAATTCCTAGTAGGTCTATTTTCACAATTTTAGGGATATTAATCCAAAACTCCCCAAATGACCCCACACATGAAGACCTTTAAAATATTCAAGGTATCAACCAACACTATCAGAATCCAAAAACCTGACTTCTGAAAGCACTCATAGCCCTAGTTTCTTGTAGGCCCTAGATTTCAGCCTATTAATTAGGCCTCTAGACTAGTCAACATAAAAAAATTGTTAAATTGATCTCAAACTTCTGATTCACCTCCTTCCACATTTTAATCCTTTAAGGAGACTAACTAGGGCATTTGAAAATGCCAATAAGGCTTTCCCAAAAGGTCATGAGTGCTTGACCAAACTCTTTCTTCTCCCTGTCCTGGCTCACCTGGATTCACCAATAAGCCATAGAGCTTCCTACTTGGCCTAGGAAATCCTTTGCAACTACAAAACTTAATATCAAAACCCTATCTATAGACTCTAACCCTACTTCTCCCATGGTTTCAGTCAGTTCCACAGGTGGGATTTTAGGGTAGAGCCATTTCTATCTAAACAACACAGTACTACCACTTACAAGCCAGTGACCTTCAAAAAATTGTAACTTTACCCCTAATGAACTTGAAATAAAACTAACTAATACATATGAAAGATAATGGAAATCAGTCCATCTCCATGGGACCTGATATGCTCTGCCAATCCGTACACAACCATACAAGAACAAAGAAATAGTGCAGATTACAAGAAATCAGTTGCATTCATCTGTACAAAAGTGTCAAGAATGATTGTTGCAAACCAAATTTCATTAACCATTCCCAAACATCTAATCCATGCTCATATACTAAGCACAGGGTAGTTACAAAAGTTCTAACTACAATTTTGCAATTTCTTGCAAAAGTTGCTCGAGCAACTTTCAAAGTTGCTAGCAACTTTTTGCACTTTATGGATTTTGACTTGCCTTGTCAACTCTATGGGTGGGTTTGACTTTGATGACCCTAGATAGGATATGTAGGGTCCTAAAACACCCCTCAAACCCATATTGCACTAAAATATCCAATTTCACAAATTTAGCCCAAAGTGACCCTAAATCACCTAATGAGCAATAAGGCTCTTACAAACATGAAGTTAACTTGTCATTGCATCCAACCCCTTGGACATTATTCCAATGCACACACAAACACATAATCCAACCCTAAACAACATAAAAAAATCAAATAGGGAGGTACCCTGCACCACCTGACCAACCAAATGATCAAGAAAGTGTGCAATAAGAGTTGCTCTTGGTGAGATGTCATCTCCATCAGAAGTCAATCCAATACTAATAGGAGGAAACCCTGGGCTCAAAGAATTGTCAGACTTTTCAGAGATAAAAGCTTATGTACTGCACTTTCTGAAGGAAAAATAAAGACTTCAATGACAAGGGACAAAAGATCATGGGAAAGTGCTTCACCGATAATTCTAATTTTTTCCGATCTTCCTCTTTCATACTAATAGGACTTGAATTAAGTAAGCTATTTCTATCAGTACTAATTTCAAGATCAAAGACTGCATCTTTGCTTGAATTTTTTTGTAGCCAATCCTCATTCTCCATGGTATTACTATTTTTAGAAACTTGTGGAGTTTTCTCTAATCTTTCAAAATCTTCTGTTTCTCCAGATCCTTTGGGAATGTTAAACTTCAATACAAGTTCATGGTAATCCTGAAGTAACAAGGATTCATATTCTTGGAAAGAATCATGACCCAGAGGTGCATCAACACATGTAGAATGTACATTCTGCAAATAAGTCATAGATATATAATATATTAGTAGAATTTTGTGTATAAATAATTCAATTGAATTCATAACTATTTCCTAGTTAAAACTCAACGATTAATCAGAAATATGCATTCATTCATTCATCTTTACCACAACAAGGAAAAAAATAACATGATACAAGAACATTCACTATGTAAACTTGGAGGATTCCAAGAAAAATTCACAGCATGCAAATTGATAATATTTTCAGACTCCACTAGAAGGCATACAAATAGAAACATTAAGTGTGTGAAAAAATCTGACTGATCAATATACAAAATCAATAAAAAATCATATCAAAAGATTTCAATTTTGCAGTGAATTAGGCTCCAATTTTGTATTCTCCAGCACGGCTCTTACCCAACTTGCAAGAGTGTAGGTGACACATGGTTCAACTCCAATTCATACAATTGGGAGTACCCAGGAAAGTGAGTCGACTCTAAATACCAATATTTTGGCCACGAATATAATAAGGACAAAGCATGATGAGCAATGGAGATAGCAAAGAAGAAATTATCCACGCATGTAGTGAACATGGAAAAGGGTATAGTAGAGCCGACTCATCTTTCCTGGGTACTCCCAATTGTTTCAAGTGGAGAAGAATTAATGAGAGTAATTTTTGAAACATCAACAATTATCGTGAGATTGGTTTGTTAACTGCACCTGACAAAATGCAATTTGTGAATGTCAAACTCATGGATGGAATATGACTCATGAAACATGAGTTAATTGAGTTTGACTTAAAAAGCTAAACACTTGAATCTTGATAGAAATATCACAATTTTACATGCCCCCAACTATAGATGCCTTTACATGCATTTCAATGTGTGGTAAGGACTAAAAGTCCCAATCACAACTATGCATATGGTTTCCATCATGTGCAGTTAGCATGTTGCATTTACATGTTGTTCAGATTTATTATATCATCAAATACATGTTTTGCAATTTGATTTGAGATGTTGTCTACATTAGTATGTTTCTTTTTATTACAATTATAATTAGTATGAATGAACAAAATAATCAACTAAACAAAATGATATGTTGGAATGACAGTGCAATATTTATTGATATAGTGTCAATGGCTTTGGTCAATGTGTCAATGTGGTGTTGGCCCTTCTGTGTTGAAGACATCATGCACAACAAGTAATCTTGGGTATCAATTTTGGGGTTGCCCAAATACGAAAAAGGTTTAGATATGGAATTATATTTTATGTTTAAAAGTAATGTGACAAGTAATCATTTTAGGAAGAGTTGATGTAGATTTGGTATTGCAGGGAAATAGTGGATGTCAATACTTTCGGTGGGTCAATGAAACCAAATTTACATCTACCCCATCCACGTCTATACCTAATGTAGGAAATGAGTGCAACTTGTGCAAGGCTCGAGAGGCAGCTAGTGCCACCGAGATTGCTTCAATGGCAAAAGCAGAAATCATGTTTTTGTGATGCCTTCTTTGTGTAGTTTGTGCATTACTTTGTTGGGACCATTTGCATAAATGTGATTAATAGAGGGCTATTGTAGATACTAAAAATCTTTTATAATTTCATGTAGATACGTTGGAGATATTTTGATAAACTCATGAACTTTTTGTTGTTTATGACTTCGTTATGATTTTCTATATAAAATTAAACAAAATAAAAAGTAACCTTATTAAAAAAATTTGAAAAAAGTTATAACATTTTTAAAAAGTTAACCTTATTTATGATTTATGATGTCTAACTCTTGGATGGGTTTTTGTAAATTTTATCCTTGTTCCTTTTAGAAGTGTATGGCTTGACTATGCACATGCATAATTGTAGATGAGGATCAGTAATAGGGTGCCAGGCATTGCTTAGATCCTTTGGATCTAACCCCACAGTCTCAACTTCTTTGTAGTTTGCAATGGAGGAAAAATATTATCATTTGAGGTACCCAAGAACCAACTTTAAATATGAGAAATATAAGGATATTCATCTTCTTCGTGTTCATGATAATCCAATTTAATGTTCAATTGATCTTCCCTCTTTTTCTCATCAATTTCTATCTTAGCCTTGTCACTAATTCCCATCTCTTCAGAGCGACTTACAAGAGAAAGTTCAGCTTGTTCATTATAAGAAGAAGAAAGAGACAAACTTGGATCATAGAATTCAAAAATATGACTATCCTTGACTTAGAGAGCTTTAGAGGAACTCATTGGCTGGTACAATGCATTAAATATGCTCAACTCATCAACATGCTCTTCATTTTCAAAACTTCCTAGTTGTTTAAGAATTCTAGTTATTGTTGCAATATTTTTCACTAGTTCATCTGCAACTTCAAAAGTGAATGTTTTTTATTCTGGTAGTAACAAAAATGCATTGTTGTTTCTATCAGCTCCATTGTGAACCATATCCCTAAAAAAATTTTCTTCAATCTATTGAAGTGAAGAAAGTTGCCATACATTTTTATTACATTTGAGGACAATATTTTTCTACATAATTCAAATTGTCAATATAACTTTCATTTTCTTCATATTTAAAATTGTATATTACAGCCATATGTGACACGACTGTTGTGTTGCTTGCTTGTGATCTTGAAAATGTTCTTGTTAACAAAATGTAAGATTAGAATATTTAGTTGTGCAAGGTAAAAGATCCACCTTTCTTAATTGCTCAGAGTACCAATTTGTAGATTCCCTGTTTAAAATTTGTACAATCTAATTTGGGTCACACCAGCCAGATAATAACAAATCATTTTAATAACATCACCTTTAATTGTGTTGTTTGATGTAGCGATAAACTTTGCATTCTATGTTTATAGCAGTGATGATAGGATTGTGAGTGGTTTGAATGACAACTCAATCATCCATAAAGAATAGATGATTTCTCATGTAAACTACCAAGCTCTTTCAATAACTCATAAGTCCACAATATCTCTTGTGTGTTTTCAACTTTACTTCAATAGACACTTAATGATAGCCTTGAGATTTTTGTAGTCCCCGAAATGAAGTCATGTAATGTATTGTCCACAAGTTGTTTATAATATTTATCTTTAACTTATGATGTTTCGTGTGAGAAATTTAATGAAATAGATCATAGTTGAAATATTCAGACTCTGACAATTTCTTGTAAAGGCTCAAAAAATAACAAGGCCAAAAACTCAGTGAAAATTTGGCAAAAAATCAGCAACTTAATTTTTTTAAGCTCTTACTTTTAAAGCATTAAGAATAGAGTATCTTTTTTGTCAAGTGTTGCATTCACAACTAACCTAGTAGACATGCATGAATGATGTGGAAACATGGATACAACATGTGAACTGGTGAACAATAAACAATACACCTCAAAGAAATTTAATTTCATGAATTGTGATCAACGCAGGAATGCACAAAACGGATTTGTTAAAAATGTTTTAAAAACTCTCAATTTAATACAAATTGAAAGATGTAAATTTTTTTGCATATGTACCAAAATTGAAACATAGTAACAGTGTATGAGTATTCACCAATGACTACAGATGTAAATTCCCTTATAAAATACATGCAAATTGTGATTGCATAGACAGATATAATCTCAGAAAAATGAAATAAAATAGTTGGAGATGAGCGAAAAATGTGAAGTATTCACAACATGTATATGGAATTGGGCATCCAAATGTACCATTGCATAAAAAATTTGTGTTGTCTTGTTACCACTTACACAGCCATGGGAACAGAAACTGGGTGCGGGTCTATTGCCAAATCCTCCACATTTGTTGAAATAAGAAGCTCTAAGATGAATACAAACATCCATCAAAAGACAAATGATTTATATGATATGGTTAACATATATATATNNTGTGTGTGTGTGTGTGTGATTGATGTGTATAAAGCCAAATCCATTAGCCAGTGCTCTCTCTACGTGTTCCAGAATGAGAACTTTGTAATAGCAAAAGGACATCCATCAAAGTCTTCAAAATATATTCCCCTCCAAAATCATCAAAGTGCCCATACAACTTCTCGAAATATTTTCCCCTCCAATATCTTCAAAAACTTCCTAATCATCAATATCTCATTTGAATATAATTATTTCTATGTCTAATATCACAATCTATCTCATTATCCATACTATTGCATCATTATATTCTAACACATCAACAATCTCACACTTTCTTTCTATCTAAGTGACTATCTTTATATAAAATTGCAGTCTCTAATATATAAGCTTCACGTATCTGTTGCAAGTGCTACTTTACATAATCCAAAAATGGCTATTTGTCTTGAAAGAAGAAATCCCCTTCTTTGTATCAATTTAAGAAACATGGCTCCTTAATAAGGTTTAGACATTTTTTTTAATAAGCTCCTTAATTGGGGGAGAAATTCATTCAATTGAACAGTATTATATTATAAATTTATATCAAGTTAAATATTGAATATCAAGTTAAATATTATTTATAAAATAGCATTTGCATTACACCTAAATGAAACTAAAAGAAGTGATCTTGTAGTTATTTGATTTTAG
>MU225762.1:180763-192780 GCA_018584345.1 Thuja plicata
GGTAACCCTGTTAGCTAGGATCGCTTGTTGGTTATCTCTGTCGGTCCGTCAGTGTCGGTTCTTAGTAGCATCGGTGACATTTATTGTTGTCGTCGGTGTCAGTTGTGGCCAATATCAGCGTTAGTTTTGGTCAGTGTCAATGTCTCTTCTGATTAGTGTTGGTGTTGGTTCTGGTCAGTGTCGATGTTGGTTCTAATCATCGTCGAGCACCACTGACATAAAAATCCCAAACCATAGTAACCAACCCATAGATAGCCCAAAATAAAACTTTAGCTTCTGATCAGTGTCAATGTTGGTTCTGGTCAGTGTCAGTGTTGGTTCTGATCATCGTCAGGCACCACTGACATCAAAATCCCAAATCATGGTAACTGACCCATAGATAGCCCAAAATAAAACTTTATATCATCTCAAGCCCATTATAACATAAATTTTAGCATTCTACAAAATCAAGCATCTTCAAGGTACCAACTATATCAACGACTATACATATTTGCAAAAAATCCTTCACCAGTAGTTACTTGCTTTACTCTTGCATTGCATCATCATCTGCAGAGTGATGCAAATGGTGTGGCCACTCCACAACTGATGCCATTGCACCATCCTCTATTGCAGCCATATCCCAACCACTATTCGCCATGTTCTTTTGCTTGTGTGGTGGTGTAAGTCATGGTCCCCAACCTGAAGAACATCTAGTTGGTTCTGGTTCTAGGGATAAGGTACCCCACCCACTTCCATGTGCTTCCAGGTTTCTTCCTTCCCAACCCAAGTTGGTTGCAGCACCCAACGCCCGTTTGGATGCTGTACCTGACACCTAGGCCAGATAGTGGGGAGTTTGTAAATTGGGTCTATTCTCTAGGGCCCAAGTATCATTTCATTGCAGATTGTAGCTTGGAGTTTCTTCATGCCTTGCCTGAGGTCTCTAGGGATTGATGTGCCTAGGCAACCCTTATAAATTTGGTAACCCCAAAAGGTTTGTCAGTGCAAGAATCATAGCCATTGTTTTCCCCTGCAACAGAGAGCCAAGGACATGCCCATTCTCTTGGAATGCATTTCTCATGATCTGTGCATTCTACATTTCTATTTCCCTCTTGGCTCCATCAAATGCCACTAAGAATCCGTGGTTGTGTAGAATTTGATGAGTGGTAAACAAACCCCCAATCAATGTGTGGCCATTCCAGAGGTCATAATTTTTCATAGCATGCTTTAGTTTGCTGGCAACCCAAAACTGCTTTTGAACCACTTTGAATGCCAAAATTTCTAATAAACAAGGGGATTGAAGGAGGTCCATTGCATTCGATAGAAATATAGACACTAGCTGTGAAGGAAACATAAATTGTTTAGTTTGTGGGTCGAAGTTCTCATGACCTGTTACCTATATGATTGCACGTCAAATGGCATCACAATGTACCAGAAAAATTTCATCCATCTCTTGGTCAATGATGCACATTGGGAGCACATCTTCATTTATGTTGGACAATAGCCAGATTCTGTAGTTTTTTGGCAATAGTTTGGAATGATGGGTAGCACAAGACCAGCAAGCAACACATACTTCTATCATACAATCCATATTCTAGTGCTTGTGTTACCCAATGTGTTATGAAGTGTTTAAATAAGAAACGCAGAGTGCTTTGATGGCTTCAACGAGGCACATAAATGAGTGTGTCTTTATTGCAATTAACTCTGATTTGACACTATTTGCACTCCATATTTCTCAGAATGAAGGCGGGCACGCACATTGGATATGGTGACAATAAGTAATGGAGTCCACTTTTATGAAATGCCTAGCTTAGCATCATAAAAGTGTTAATTAGGTGTACTTTCTTTTTCACCTTGAGATCAACCCATCACCTATTAAAGATCATTGTTCATTCTGGAATTCAATTCCCACATGGAGGATTAAATATTTTACATCACCTACATACCTTTTCTCATCTTGATTACCACATACCCTCATCTGTGTGTGTTGATGACATCATCTGTGTATTTGGAACCAATCCTGGTGCCAGCGTACTTTGCAGCTATGAGAATGTTCATTTTATGCATCATTATGTGCAATGCTCAATTGATCTAATTCCACTAATCTATTTAATTCACATATATCTCCTGGGATTACACTTGGCATTATAAGTGTAATATCCACACCCTCGTAGCCAAAGTTGGCTAGACAGCCTGCAACCCGATTTCCTTCCCGTAATGTATGGGAAATGAATGTTTTTGAGAAGGTGTCCAATAATCACCAAATTTTCTTCAGGATGTATTCAAGTTTCCAGTTGTGGGTAGGTCTTTTGATGCAGGCATTAATTATGACCATGGAGTCACCTTCAACATGTATGTCGAAGATTCCATATTTTTTTGCCAGTATTAGTCCTGCAAGCATTGCTTGTGCTTTTGCTATATTATTTGATCCTACCAGAAATGGGGAGGCAATGCATGCTACTAAATTGCCATGCAAATCCTTAATGCATGCACCCAATCCTGATATTCTTGGGTTACCATGACATGCTCCATCAAAATTTATTTTCATTACCTATTGATCGGGGGGGTGCCATTTAATATTCGATCTATCAACTAGACTTGGTACCTTTTTAGATGCACCCCATCCCATTGGTATCATGAGGTTCCCCCAAGTTCTCATGATGCTACTATCTCATGATGACAGTACTGGATTGTATCCATGTCTAAAAATGCTAGCATTTACAACTTTTGATATTGATTTTTCTAATCCTTGTAGAACTGTTTCTAAATTTGGCTTCTCATTTCAAAAAATCCTTTTGTTTCTTTCCCACCAGATCGACCATACAATAAGTGCTAGTGCACACTTCCATATATTTGCAAATAGTGAGCCACTATACAAGTCGGGCCAAGACTAGAATAAGTCCCACAATTTACTAGGTAGAGGGGTGAAGAAGCATAATTTTTTAAGAACAAAAGTCTAGCATTCGTTTGCAAAGGGACATTGCAGGAGAAAATGGTCCACCATTTAAATCTGGGCTTCACAAAATTTGCACTTAAAGGCTTGTGCAATTCTGAGTTTTTGTAAATGGTCACTGGTGATAATCTTGTTTCTTAAGGCTAGCCATGCAAAGCACCTTGCCTTAGGTAGAACAACTTGGTTCCAGCAAAAATTGTATGCTCTTGCTTGGACCTTGTCATTTTCTAAGTTGTGAAGAATTCTATATCCCTCTTGAATAGAATATTTTCCATTTTTTGTTGGGGCCCATACCAGCCTATATGCTTTGTCAGACAGGTAGATCTTCCTAGCTGCCATTATGTTCCTGAGTGTTTCAGCATCTTGTCTTGAAAGGTTTAGGTCTTCCGGGTCCTTCCAGATGACTTTGCCTGAATAATTTTTGACAGCCAAAATGTAGTTGATGAGGTAAATGCCCCATTTGTCTTCTGTAGTGGTTATAATATCTTGTGGAATCTGTGGAGAAACCAAGGCAGGTTGGCCACTCTAGGAGTCTCTCCACAATTTAACATTTGATCTATAGTTAACCTCCCAAGTAACATAGTTGTAGACCAAATCCCTAGTTGACATCATAAAATTCTAGATTGTAGATCCAATGGGTGGGTCTGCCAGGGATAATACTCTTGTTGGATTTTGGTTATCCAATTATTTATTTTGCATTATTTGACACCATTTACTATTTGGTTTAGTATACATTTGCCACACAAGTTTTCCCCCAAAAGCTCTATTCCTATTGTGTAAATCATGCAATCCTGCACCTCCTCTAGTTGCTCTTTGTGATATATCCTGAAGTGAAATAAGCAGGATCTTCTTTTCATTATCCATGTTCCTAGACTATAAGAATTCTCTAATTATTTTTTGGATTTGCTGAATTATGGTGGATGGTGCTTTAAGGACAACAAGATAGTAATTGGGGATTTCCAAAAGAACACACTTGATAAGAAGGATTCTTCCTGATAAAGATAGCCACCTAGCCTTCCAGGCAAGAACTCTTTTCTTTATTCTTTCAATAACCGAGGACCAGTATCCTGGTTTATTTGTTCCCACAAAGAAGGGAATCCCTAGGTAAGTTGATGGCAAATTGTCAACCGAGAACTATAGAATTCAGACAATCCTATTCGATATGATCTGATTTGTGTTGAACAAGTAAATTTGTGATTTCTAGACATTCACCTTCTATCCTGAGGTAGCTGAATAGAGATCTAAGACATATTTAATTTTCCTAGCTTCTTTGACATGGGATTTACCAAATAGTAGTGTATCATCTGCAAATAATGAATGTGTAACTGAAATGCATGTTTCTCCAATCTGAGCACCGATCCACGTTCCCAAATACTATTTTTTCTTGATTGTTCTACTCAATGCTTCTGCCATAAGTATGAACAAAATGGGAGATAGAGGGCCACCCTATCTAATACCTTGAGTAGAGGAGAAAAAACCTACTGCTGTTCCATTTATGATGACAGAGTACCAAGCCCCTGCAACACAGGCCCGTATCCATTTACACTAGTTCCTCAAGAACCCAAACCAATGAAGGACTTGAAAAAGAAAATTCCAAGATACTCTATCATAGGCCTTCATCATGTCCATTTTGATGAAAAAGTTGGAGGACTGGTTTTCATTAATCAAGTGGAGGACTTCATGGGCAACCAGAGCTCCTTCCATAGTTTCCCTTCCTGGAACAAAACCTCCTTGTTCAGGAGATATAAGTGAAGGGATGAGGTGGTGGAGTCTTAAGTAGATGGCTTTGGTTATGATCTTGTAGGTTGTATTGCATAGTGATATGGGGTGGAAATATGAAAATGTTATAGGGTTTTTTACCTTTGGAATGATAGTAATGTTCATGGTGTTAAAGTATTTCAGCATAGCCTTATTTTTCCTTGATTCTTCTACTGCTGCTAACAATTCCCCGCCAATAATATCCCAACATGTTTGGAAGAATAGTGTGGTGTAACCATCCACGCCTGGATCGTAGTGAGAAGACTACATGTCTGAGTTCCTAAATAGTAAATGGGGCCATGAGGAAGTCATTTTCTTGTTGTGTGATTAATACCAGAATGACTTCCAGTATTTTATCCAGTTGTGCTTGTGATGGAGAAGGGTTCTAGTCCGGGGATAGGAGATTCTTGAAGAATTTGACCCCTTCTTGTTGGATATCCTGAGGATTTGACAAGACCTTACTTGTTATGTGATCTGAAATGGTGAAAATTGTGCCGGCTACTCACTTCTGCCTAGCTGAAGCATGAAATTTTTTTGTATTCTTATCCCCTTCTCATAACCAAAGCTCACGGGATTTTTGTCTCTAGTATTCTTCCTCCCTTCTACATATCTCTTCCCATTCTTGTTGTAATTCTTTCTACTTGAAGTATGTGCCATTTTCCATACCTTGTTGTATGGTATGCTCATATATGTCTACTAGCTTTTTCTTTACTATATATTTTTGTTGAAAGATGTTTCTGAACACTTGCTCATTCCATTTTTTGATGTGGCCTTTGATGTATTTGAGTTTCATGGCAAACTGATGCATTTTTTAACTCTCCACAAAAGGAGAGCTAACCCACCATTATTTAAGTAGAGGGATGAAGTGTGGGTGTCTAAGACACATTCTTTCAAACCTGAAGGAAGGTTTGTGCCCCCTGAGTGTAGCTGTATTGTCAATAGATAGCACTATCAAAAAGTGATCAGAACCCATAAGAGATAAGATTTCTGATTGAAATTGAATATTAATAAGCTTACAATCTTGTGATATTAGAAACCTATCCAATTTGGAATCTATTTATGCAAAATTAGCTCTCTTATTTGTCCAGGTGAAGGTTCCATTTGTTGGGATTACATCCATTAAGTTTTTGTCATTCAGCAGAGAGCAAAAATCTTGTATGGTTCTTAGAGGAGGGCATATTCCACCAAATTTTTCCTCTAACCAGAGAATAGCGTTGAATTCTCCTCCTAAAACTACATTGTGATCACTGTGGGTCTGAATTAATTATGTTAAGTGTACCCATAACTTCTATTTGTCTAGTGTGGGAGTGGGCCCATAAACATTAATCAACACAAAGGAGAATTTGAAGTTATTCATTTTTAAAAGTTGCCAGTTGGAGTCCTGCCCAATCAGTCTTCCTTGGATGGTTTTCAGATTCCATAAGATAGCCAATCCTCCAGAGGCTCCCATCCCTTTCTGGTGAATAGATGCCCAAGAAGCCCATTTTCCAACTATCTTTGTAAAGTTTTCTTGGGACATTTTTTTTTCTTGCAATAGGACAACATCTACATGAATAGAATCAATCACCGATTTGATTCTATGCCTTTTGTCAGAGGCATGAATGCCTATGACATTCCATGAAGTGATCTTCATTGCTGACAAGAAGGACCTTTCATCCTCCTTTTCAATCTTTTAATGGAGACAAAATTTTCATCCAGTGTGGATTGTATACCAGCAACTATTTATGCCTTTATTTTTGCACTTTTTGGTTTTCTTCCTTTGGACTTAGGTGTCTTGGTGGGCTAAGCATTTTGCGATGGTGTCTTCTCTATAGAGAGGATTTGTTGTAGTACATGAATGCCCTCCAGTGTAGGTGTATTCTTTTTAACATTATCCTCTATGTGGTCTTCCTCACCTACATCCCACTTTTGAAGCGTTGTATTGGCACAATTAATGGGAGTATGGTAAAAGCAAACCTCATCTATTGAATGATTAGGGCTGCTATTTATTATCTCTTCCACCTCCAACTTCTAATCCCTAATGGAGTATACCAATTTTTTAATTGATGGGTCCATTTTTTCAGAAATGTTGCCTTGCGGAAGATATAGAGGAAGGTCCTCTGTATCTTGGAATTCAATGAAATCCACTTCTGCAGTCGCTACCCTCTGTGCTCCAACTTTCTCAGTTGGAACCTTTAAATGTGTATATCTAGATGTTTCCAGATGTTCATGCTCTAAAATGTGTGCTTCTTCTTCTTCAACTGAACCTTTTAATTGATCAATATTCTGTTTTGTTTCCATACAAGTTATATTTCCCAATTTTTCACCTAGGGATACTACCCAATGACTATCTTGATTGAGATTAGGGAGATTAATGGGGGAATCTTGAAACATTAAATGATGGACAATTTTGTCAACATGCATATTTCTAGGGGCCAACATACTATCTATCTCCAAACCCTTAATGCAAAGAGAAGACCTAAAATCTCTCCATTGCAAGTAGAAGGATAAGTGCGAGAAGAAGTGCTGTAGTAGAACAGGTAACCTTTCTACTGAGTTTCGTTCTTGATGCAATGGAGTATTGTCAATGCATATTTGAGTTTGTATTGGTGGCTTGGATTTACCTTGGGAATAAGAGATTGCTAGCAAGTTGTTATGAGTACATTCCAAAGGATCTGAGGTATGATCCAAGCATACTCTGACCTCCGATGAATGGTCCTTCTGACAGTCCGATGCGAAGTGTCCAAGTTTACTTTGAAATTTGTGAACGGTCTCTAGTTGTTGGATGATAATTTGTTGTACCCAATCTCTCCATTTGGATTTGATAAAAATCTAATTGGGAAAAGCTTTGTGGCTATCAATTAAAATACAAACTCAAGCTTCTTGATGAGGGGCTTCAAATGGAATGAGGTCATGCCTAATGAAGATACCCACAGTATTCACAAAGAGCTCAATAATATCTGGGTCTCTGTATTCAAGTGGTAATAGAGGGAAAGAAACCTAGTGAGGGAAGAAGTGTGCAAGTTTGGGATCAGGCTTGAAATTGGGGATCCAAGCCATAGTAAAGAGGCCCGATCCTTTACAAAACCAAATTTTATACTTATGAACCAAATCTCTATCTGCTTTGGAGCAAAAGATGAGCATAAAATATTTTGATATTGGATCTACATAAAATATGTACTTTAAGCCCACAAGCATCTTTAAGGCCCATTCTTGAATTATAGTAAACGATAGGTGATTTGGTGAAAGCTTACCTATAAGAGCCAAATGCTGAAGTGTGCCAATGTGCTCCTACAACATCTTATCTGGAAGAATGATTGAAGCTGAGTTAGGAGCCAAGTTGGTGTTTATTTGGGGATCTTTCTTTTTCCAAACTTGCTTTGATTTATTTGGAATGACCATAGAGGGTGATGGGATAGGCCCTTGGATTTGATCATGCTTGCTCTTGGTAGATTCATCTTGACTGGGGTTTGGTGATGCAGGGGGAGCCTTCGTAGATATCAAATATTGGCTATTGCTCTCTAAGGAGTTTCCTGGGCTTGTATCGGTATCCATGTTTACTAGTAGGTAAGACTTTCAGATTTGGGATTTTGGCTTCCCCCATTTCTCGCCCATGTTTACCAGTAGGTAAGACTTTTGGATTTGGAATTTTGGATTTCCCCATTTCCCAATCAAAAATATTTTCAAATTTTTTGGCTGATTTATCTCATGGTGGAGGTGGGTGGTCAACATTGGTGGTATTTTTTGAAGTATCCCCAGTCTCATAGCTTCGAAAACCCTCATAATGCTTGCAGTTTGAGAAATGGAAATGAGGTTTTACAAAAAAAGGCTTGACCAGTTGAACAATGGCTTTGCTGTGGAAGATGGATCCAGCTTGATTACCTGAGACATTTTTCTCTGCAAATGTATTCTGGAAAACCCTATATTATTTTCATACTTATTCTTAGCAGGTTGAACAACTGGCGTAGCTCAAAAAATATTTTTAAAAATGTCAGAGAGATCTACCTTTTGGTCATATCACCAGATCCGGTTGTGGGGTTGTTGATGATGCTGCTGTTGCTGTTGATCCATCTGCTAAAACTATCACCGTTGCTCCTTTTTCTGTTCTTGGGAGCACATAATGTTGTCAATGATTGTACCAAGTATTTTTTCATTTAATAGTTATCTAAATTAATTTATAAACACCACATCAAAATGGTCATAATAATTATGTAATTTTTTTGTTCATTCAACTAGGTAAGTACCAAGTTAAAGATATGAACATGTATATTGAGCCCCTTATTGATGAGTTGTCAAAGTTATGGAATGGGGTCACTATGTATGACATCTCTAGACCAATAGGAAAAACACAATTTCAATACCATGCAATGCTTGTATGGACAATACATGATGGCCCTGGGCTAACTCATTTTTGCGGTATGTTATACATTTTTAAGGTCACATATTTTTGGTATATTATAGGGCTTACACATTATTGCTATATGTTTAAGTTGTGCATGATAATTTTACATGATCCAATTGTACATGATCTTTTAGGTATCTAGACAAAGGGTAAATTCACATGTCTAGTTTGTAGTCCAAAGAGGAAATCTCGTCATTCAAGAAGTTTAGGAAAGCACGTGTTCGATGAGTTTAGGCACTTTATCCACAATAATCATAAGTATCAAATTATCAAAAAACATCCTTTTAATGGGAAAGAAGAGACAACACCAAGGCCATGAAGAATGACACCTCATCTATGGAAGTTGGAATATAATATACTAAATCACTGAGGTAATGTCATTCCATCTAATGATTTTTGTTTGAAATTTGTATTTTGACATTGTCTTTTATTTACTAATTAATGATGTAATTGATGCTCGTGAAGGTCGTCAAGGCATCAATGACCAACTTCCTAGAGGAGTAAAAAGTTATCCTAGTCAATTTAGTAGGTTTTCGTACTACAAGGATCTCTCAATCATGCATTTTTTTGATGTTATGCATATTGGAAAGAATGTAACAGAGACACTATGGAAAATATTGGATGGAAGGCGTGACAAAGAAAAAATTACCAAAATTTGTAATGACATTCATGAATCCAATCATGCACTAAAAATTTTTATTGAATCAATTAGCAATGGAGACCACATAAATATGAGTGCCCTTCCTTGGTTATTAACTGAGCAACAAAGTGATGCATTAAAAGAAGTCATAAAAAAATAAATTTTCCAACAGGATTTGTTACAAATATAAGCAGTCTTGTATCAAAGAAAGGTGATTTTGGGCTAGGGTTTAAAATACATGATTGGAATACCTTTGTCAAGGTAAGTCATGTTCTCTATTTACAATATATTTATAAAATTGCATGTACTTTTTATTGTATTATTTTACAATATATTGAAAAGATCATTTTTTAATTATTGTAGTACGTCCTACCTCTATCCCTCCCACACCAGTTTGACAATAGTGTCAAACAAGTTATATACGATTTTGGAAAATACATGAGGTAGTTATCATCTAAAGAAATTGATAAAAAAGATATAAAATATTGGAAGAGAAAAATTCCCCTCATTATGTGTGAAATGCAAAAGTGTCTACCTCCAACTTTTTCCAATGCTCAAGAACACTACCTCATACATCAAGTTGAGGAGATTGATTTGTGTGGACCTGTACAAACTAGGTCAATGTGGATGGTTGAGAGACACTTGAAATTTATGAAGGGCTTGGTTTGAAAAAGAGCACATCATGAGGGTTCTATGGTGGAGGGATATATGGTATACTAGACCATGGTGTACATTAGTGAATATCTTCCCAAGTTTGCAGCAAATATCCATGTAGATTGCATTTGGGATCCCAACTCTATTAACAAATTTGAAGGGGAGTACTTGATTGGGAGAGGTAGATTGAGGAAAGTGAGAGGTAATTATATGATATTATTGCATTTTATTAATTATTATAAATCTTCAATATAAGTTGTTTCTAAGTGGTCGATTTGTTTTCTTTACAGTTGGTCATGAGTGGGATGCACTATATTTTTATATTGTAAACAATCTTGATTGAATCACGGTATGGATTCAACAATCTCAAGAAAATGGCCACTCATTAAAATGGGATGGTGTTGCATCATTGTTTAAAGAATCTCATCGTAATGGAGATCCCGATGTTATGCCGATGTTACTTGATCTAGCATATGGTTTAAGAGGTAGAAAGGTACGTATAAGTTTACTAACCATGACCCATAATTTTAATATCAACTCACGAATCGATGCAAATAATCTTGACATGTTTTAATAATTGCAGATCAAACACCACAAAGCTATGTACTACCATGGTTATAAATTTTTCATAAAAAAGTTAAATGACACGAAGAAAACTTGTGATTTTTGGATAAGTGCAGTCTTCGAGGTCACTAATATTTCATCTAGAAATGACATACATCCTCAACAATCTGAAAATTGATACTATGGCATTTTGGATGATATACATGAGTGTGTCTTTAATTCATTCAAATTAGTTCTATTTGTCGTCAAATGGTATAGGATATGGATGAATCAAAATGATCTTGATAGGACTGTTATTGAACATGATAGTGGATTTATAATGATTAATACAAGGTCATTTGAGCCAGTTGGATATGAGCCTTATGTTCTTCCAAGAGAATGTGAGAAAGTGTTTTACTTTAGCATTCCAGATAAATCAGGATGGTCATTTGTTGTTAGACATGATCCAAGAGGAAGGTGGGTAAAGTATAATGTGATGGAAGAAGAAGATACTAAAGAATCAGAAGATGAAGTAAATGATGATCATGAACGACTATTACACAATGAAGAAGAAGAAGAAGAAGAAGAAGATTTCGGTCCTGCTGACGATGACGGTGATGATGATCATGATCATGATCATGATCATGGTGATGAAGATGGAGTTGATTAAGGAAATGATGGTCATGATGAGGATGGTCATGATAATGGTGATGAAGATGATGATGATGGTGATGAAGATGGTGGTGGTGTTGGTTATGATGATGATAACGATGATGATGATGATCAAGGTGACAAGTACGATGATGATGATGATGATGATGATGAAAGGATGATCAATAACATGATCAATGAAATGTATGCAGTCAAGGTATGATCAATGTCACATATGAGGTATTGATTTATTCATAGAAATTTTTTTGACTAGTATGGTAAGTTTATTAATTTCATTTCATTGTTGATTTCTAAGAATTACTAATCTTTGTCACAGGGCGACATGGATCGACTACAAGACATAGATGGGGATATTCCTTACACACCTTCTTCATCAAAGGTAAACCTTAATTAGTGTAATTCTACAAATTATATAGAAACAAATGTCATATTATTATGTT
>MU225762.1:200794-215384 GCA_018584345.1 Thuja plicata
TGTTTTTCTCTGTTACATATCAAACTGCATTGTATTTTTTAAAATTGTCATCTAAATATATATTAATGCAAAGTAACACCTGAAGATAAATATATAGACTAATCACTAACCAGGATGTCGTTGGTGATTACTCTAGATATTTATCTTTAGGTGTGTTTTTTTGCAACATTTCTTCTTTATCAAACTTTTGACCGTTTTGTGTCAAAATATTTCATCGTGGGTTTGGCATCCTGGTCGGATGTGCTAAGCATTTCGATGCATTTTGGTCAAAACCCTCAGATAGATTGGTCTGAATATCGACCATTTTATGTCAAAATATTTTTTTGTAGGTATAGCATCCAGGTCAGATGGGCTAAACATTTCAATGAAGTTTGGTCAAAACTGCCAGGCAGGTTGCTCTACATATCGACCATTTTGTGTCAAAACTTTTGCATCATAGGTTTAGCATCCTGGTCAGATAGGCCAAACATTTTAATGACTTTTGGTCTAAACCACCATTTAGAACTGGCCAATTTCAATTGCTACTTTCGACCAATATTGGCGTAAAACATTTGACCTTATCCACCATGTCTCAAAAGTTCGACTAGAAAAATAGTGACGAAGCAATTTGTGGATCATTCGACAAATATTGGTAGAAACTTAGACCAATTTCTGGTCAAAAAAAGGTTCCAATTCTACTAGTGACAGCACAAGAATCAAAGAGGTAGTCAATTCTATCTGAGGAGTTGGAGGTGTACTAGATGAAGATATAGTGGTAAGAAAAATTCTAAGAACCTTACTGCCTACTTATGCAATTAGAGTATCTTCCATACAAGAAATGACAGCAATAGAAAATAACAATGCTACTCTAGATAGTTTGATTGGAAGACTGATTTCATTTGAGATGAATAAATTTGATAATAGTTTCTTACCAAACATAGAGTCTGCATTCAAATCTTCTTTGAGAATAAGTAAATCAAGTCATAAACACTATGAGAAAAGATAGTGATAGTGAAAGTGAAGAAGAAGATCTTGATGAAATTGAAGCACTTATGGCTAGAAGAATGAAGAGAGGCAAAGGTAAATACAAAGGTAAATTACCACTTGTATTTTTTAATTGTAAAGAGATTGGACACTTTGCTATAAGATGTCCTAACAGGAGAAAAGATGACAGAAGTAATGATAGGTCATTTGAAAAGAAGTTTGACAGAGGTGATTACAGAAGTAGCTGACAATCAGAAAGAAGAGATACCTAAGATTACAAGGACAGAAGGCAAGTTACCTAGCTAAATTTAGAGATGAAGATACTAACACCAAATCTGATGAAGACATCGAAATGGTGTTTGTGTTAGTAAAAGATGATTCAGATGAAGATGAAGAAAGGTATGTAGAAACTGCAGTCATATCTAAAGTTAGTAAAAATGATGTCTGGATCATAGATAGTGGCTGCACTCACCATATGACTGGTGACAAATAAAAGTTTGAGACTTTTGAATACTATACTAGTGGTTCAGTAAGAATGGGTAATGACACACCTTTTCTAGTTGAAGGTAAATGACTATAATGTTGAATAACCTGACAAAATGTGAAAATGCCTATTGGGTAAAAGGATTGAATTATAATCTATTGAGTGTTTCTCAGTTGAATATTTCAGGTCACAAAGTAGCATTTGAAAATAAGAAGGAAAATATCTTCAATAAATCAAGAAGTTTGATTGGTACCGGTGAGCAAACAAAAGGTAACTTATTTTATCTGAATGATACTAACACCACTTTCTTAATGGATAGAAACAAAGACATATGGTTATGGCATAAAATATTGTGTCATGTAAACTTTGACAACATGATAAAGATAAGAAGAAAGAGAAATGTAAGAGGCTTACCGACGATGATTAGGCCAGACAATATCATGTGCAAAAATTGTTAAAAAGGTAAGATGACAAAGTCTAGTTTCAAAAGAAAAACCCATACATCTGATGTCATTCTAGAATTAGTCCATACTGATCTATGTGGACCCATGAGGACAAAGAGTTACTATGCTGATAGATATTTTATTCTCTTTGTTGATGATTACTCTGGAATGATGACAGTTATGTTTCTAAAAGATAAATCCGAAGCATTCAAGATGTTTAAATGGTACAAAGAAATGGTAGAAAAACAAAGTGGTAAGGAATTAAAATGCTTAAGATCAGTTAGAGGAGGGGAATTTATTCCAGATGAATTCACTAACTTTTGCAATGAGCATGGAATCAAAAGACGGGTGTCTACACCGAGAACACCACAGTAAAATGGAATTGTTGAAAGAAGGAACAGATCTATTTTTGATTGTGCAAGGATACTGATGATAGAGAAAAGCATCACCCAAATCTTCTAGAGGGAAGCTGTCAATACTGCTATTTACACATTGAACATATTACAATTGAAGAAAGACACCAAGAAGACACCAAGAAGACACCCTATGAGCTATGGTATGATTACACACCCAATGTAAGTTACTTCAAAAATTTTGGTAGTCAGTGTTATATCTTAAAAGATGATAGAAATGGAAAGCTTGACTCCAAAAGTGATGGAGTCTTTCTAGGGTATTCCACCAAGAGCAAGGCTTATAAATGTCTCAATAAAGCCTCTAACAAAATTGTTGAAAGTGAAAATGTAAAGATAGATGAATTTGCAGAGAAGAATGAAAAGGAAAGCACAAAAGAACTAGAGGACTACAACAAGTTTTTTTACAATGAAGAACCTGACACTCTACCCTAGCAATAATGTATAGCTCCCGAGCAAAAAATAATTGCACCCAAGCATCAGGCTACAAATACCAAAAATTAGGATATTGCTCAAGATGATGTACCAAGCAATGGATATTAGAATGAAGGACAAATTGATGATCAAGATGATAGACAAAGAACTAAACTTGTACTTGCCAGATATGTCAGAAGGAACCATCCATAGAACCAGATCATTAGAGACAAGAAGGATGGTATGAGAACTAGAAGTAAGTCTCTAAACACAAGATGTCTTATTTATGATTTTGAGCCAAAATCTGTCAATGTTGCACTTGATAATGATGAATGGATTAGTGCTATGAATGAGGAAATTGACCAGATTGAGAAAAAAAAGACATGGACACTTGTACCAAGACTAGATGACAAGAATGTCATTAGTACAAAATGGATATTCAGGAATGAACTGAATGAGAATGGATAAGTCACCAGAAACAAAGCAAGACTAGTATGCAAAGGGTATGCACAAGAAGAAAGGATTGACTATGGAGAGACCTTTGCACCCATTGCTAGGCTAGAAGGAGTGAGAATAATACTATTAGGAATAATGGTCCACAAGACAACTAAGAGGAGGGTGAATTAGTTGTGATATAGACTTTTAAACTTTATACTTTATAAACCAAATCTGCAAATGTAAATGATAACATAGTAATAGATAACACCAAAACACAATATTTTTTGTCAAGGAAACCCTGTTAAAGGTAAAACCCTGGTGGGAATTAACACCCACAAATAATGTACTAAGAGTATATTATCCATGTTAAAAGATATTAGCCCTATTAGGAGCTTGTTACAACATTACAGTACATAGTTCCTATTAGGAGACAGACACTATTAGGAGTCAAAGGAAATAGTAGGCTCACTACCAAGGCACACTACCCAAAGAAGGTTAAAGCCACCCTCAAGGATTTACAATCTGCACAAGTGTATAAAGAAAATACATAATCAAAGAACTATCTGCCAGCAACTCTCTTTGCTTGATTAGTTCCAATGAAGTATCAACTCTGCTTGCATCTAGAAGTCAACAAGATTCATAGCTTTCACACATTCCTTCTTTTCTTTTTCTTTGTCACACTTCTCCACAAGAATATATCTTCCATATATACCCTTACACAATAGCTTATTAGGTCATCCAATTAAGCTTTCTTAATACATAATTAATTAGGTTGGCCAATTAAGGCTTTCCATCATACAAACAATTACATAACCCCTTGCTAAGATACACACAATATCTAAGACAAGTATACAACATTTAAAATTCATTACATATACTTCCAAGTCTGCAACTCATGCTCACAATTAATTCCACATGCTACATGTCTGAAGTCGGCCAGGAAATAGGTCTTCTCCAGAGTACATGCCACAACTGACATCATCAGCCTTCAATCAAAAATAAAACACAACCCATTACTATAACATATGTCATCTATCTATCAGTAATCTCACAAGTTCTAAAATATCTCCATCAGAAAGATATACCCAAAACACAGAGACCTGCTCTATCTAAAATCACAGTTGTAGTCCAGAAAACTAGTCTTCACCAAATGAAGTATAACATCACAAAATGTAACATAAAGTCAAGGGACCTTAGGAGTAAGTTTAGGACACATCCTTCTACATAAATCCAACTTTGATCCTTCTAAATCATCCATATAGTGTCCGTACACTCATTCCAGTTAAGTAGTCTGTCTGTCTTCTCCATAGAAGTATATGTTGACATCAGTGACAAAACATGAATATCAACAGCATCATCAATAACCAAAATGGATATCATCCAACAATATCCCTCTTTGGCATTGATGGAAACATATGGTAAAATCCATATGAATCAACCCAAAATTACTCTCTCTCAATACAATCTTCTCAATATCCTCAAAATAAATTTCCCAAAATAGTAGGGATTTTCTCATAGATTCCTTCCCCCTTTGGCAGAAATGGCAAAGGGTGCCATAGTTCACCTGTAGTATCCTGTAAGATGTAGCTTTTTCAAACCTTCATGTCCAATTAGCTAGGTGCAAGATCACCTAAATGTACTCCAGTATTTTCTGCGATCACTCCCCCTAAGGAGTAGATCCATACATCAAGTCCAAAGAATGATATGGCTCTGAGATCCACTAGACTGATGCACATCTGCATCATTTAGTTTTCACTAGGAGGGGCCATCACCCCAAGTATGCCTTTGAGATATTCAAAAGCATCTTTTGGAAAAGTTTTGGTAAATATATCTTCTATCTGTTCTTTTGTGCTAATATACTCTAGTTTGATCTCTCTGTCTGCTACCTTCTCCCTTAAGAAATGATACTTGATGGAAATGTGTTTAGTCTTTGAATGCATTACAGGATTCTTTGGCATATTCAGTGTGTTGGTGTTATCACAATGGATAACCACTGGTTCTTTGAAAATTATTCCGATGTCCTTCAGTATTTGTATCATCCAAACAACTTGTGTACATTTTATTGTATCAACAACATACTCTGACTCAGTAGTAGATTGAGAAATACAATTCTTCTTCTTTCTCAACCAAGAAACCAACCTTTTTCCAAGGAAAAATGCTCCACCACTTATGCTCTTCCTGTCATCTATATTACCTTCCCAATCAGCATCAGTAAAAGCCTGCAATGTAAAATCATCAGATTTTTCATACCATAATCCATACTCTACTGTTCCTTTTAGATATCTGAAAATTATTTTCACAGCAACAAAGTGTGTCTCTTTAGGATCAGCCTGATATCTAGCCACAATTCCAACTGCATTGGTAATATTTGGTCTAGTGTGTGTCAAATATTGCAGACCTCCAATCATTGACCTGTACTTAGTATGCCCAACACTTTAAGTCTTATCACTTTTAGTTAGCTTGTTCCCTATTACCATGGGTGTACCAACATGTTTACAATCTTCCATTCCAAACTTCTTCAACATTTCCTTAAGGCACTTGGTCTAAGATA
This sequence comes from Thuja plicata, assembly GCA_018584345.1. NCBI lineage: Eukaryota > Viridiplantae > Streptophyta > Pinopsida > Cupressales > Cupressaceae > Thuja > Thuja plicata. The sequence continues at coordinate 206,498 of MU225762.1, forward strand.
TAAATATGCCATTTTTACTCTGATTAATTTGTGAACCAAGAAAAAATTTCATCTTACCAATCATTGACATCTCAAACTCATTCTCCATTTCTTTAGCAAACTTCTTACTCATTTCATCATTGCCTCCAAAAATGATATCATCAACAAAAACTTCTATAATTAAGATTCCATCTTCATCACTTCTTAAATACAAATTATTGTCTGCATTACCTTATTTGAAACCAAGACGAAGTAGATGTTTATCCAGTCTTGCATACCATGCCCTCGGTGCTTGTTTTAGTCCATACAGTTCCTTCTTCAATCTACAAGCCATGTTTTCATCATCTGTCAAAGGAAAACCATCAGGTTGCTCAATGTACACTTCTTCTTCTAGATCACCATTCAAGAATGCTGATTTCACATCCATCTTATACACTTTGAAGTCTTTATGTGTAGCATAAGCAAGGAATAGTTTCATAGCTTCTAGTCTAGCAACAGGTGTAAATGTTTCTTTGTAGTCTATGCCTTCTTGTTGTGAGTAGCCTTTACATACCAATCTAGCCTTGTTTCTTACCACTGTTCCTTCCTTGTCCATTTTTTTTTATGAAACCCCACTTAGTGCCAATCACATTCTTGTTCTTAGGTCTTGGAACCAAATCCCAAGTATTGTTCTTCTTTATCTATTCTATTTCTTCTTCCATGGCTTTAGTCCAAGATTCATCTTTACATTCTTCATCAATAGTCTTGGGTTCAGCTTGAAAAATCAAACAGATCTCATCTCTAACTTTAGATCTAGTCATCATGCCTTTTCTTGCATCACTAATAATTTGATCTTCAGAGTGGTTTTTCTTGACATACATTGGAGTCTTTAATGTCTCAGTAGCTTCTGCATGTTCTTCTTCTTCAAACTCATTCTTGATCATTAAGGGTCCTTCAGGTTTAGCATCAACTTCTCTTGATTCTGTAATCTGACCACAATCATACATTCTTTTTTGAATTTGAAATTTCTCATCTATCCTCATATTGATGCTTTCAATTAGTTTCCTTAGCCTCAGATTGAAACATTTATATGCTTTACTTTTAGTGGAATAACCAAGAAAGATTCCTTCATCACTTCTAGCATTTAACTTTCCTATCTCATCGTCTCTTTTGATATAACATTTACTACCAAATATTCTAAAATATTTCACAGTCAGTGTATGATCAAACCATAATTCATAAGGATTTTTATCTATATCTTCTCTGATCTGAATTTTGTTTAATGTGTACATAGCAGTGCCAACTGCTTCTCTCCAATGAACATGTGAAACATTTCCTTCTAGCAACATAGTCATAGTAGCATCTAATATAGTTTTGTTTCTTCGCTCTGCTATCCCATTTTGTTGTGGAGTTCTAGGAGCTGAAGTTTGTCTATGTGTTCCATTTTCTTCACAATATGTATTAAATAGTTCTGATGTAAACTCTCCTCCTCTGTCTGATCTCAAACATTTCATCTTTAAACCAAATTCATTCTCAACTTTTGCCTTGAATATTTTGAATTTGTCAAATGCCTCATATTTATCTCTCAAATATGTAACCCACATCATTCTAGAAAATTCATCAACAAAAAGTATAAAATACCTTTCACCATAGTATGATCTTGTTCTTGTAGGGCCACATAGATCTATATGCACCAGATCAAACTTCCCTTTTTCTGAATAGGCTTTTCTCTTGAAGGTGCTTGTAGTCTGTTTCCCCATAACACATTCTCTACACATAGTGTTAGATGGCTTAACAATTTCAGGTAGATCTCTTACTAATTTTTTCATAATTGCCTTCACAATGTTGTCAAAATTAACATGACAAAATCTTATGTGCCATAACCAGCTATCATCAACCTTTGCAATAAAACAAGAAGCTTTAGATGTGTTTAGTTCAAATACATTTCCTTTGGATTTAGTACCAGATGTTATCAAGTCTCCTATTTTTCTCTTTATAGTACACTTTCCATTTATGAAGTTCAGTTGATAACCCTTATCCATTAGCTGTCCAACTCTCAACAAATTGTGCTTAAGTCCATCAACAAGTAATACATTGTCAGTGTTAGTCTTTCCATCCAAAGAAATAGATCCAACTCCAATAATAAGTTTAGGAGTATTTTCAGCAAATCTGACAACACCACAATTATGTTTCTTCAAACTTACAAACTTATTTTTATCTCCATTGATATGATGTGAACAACCAATATCTACGACCCATTCAGATTTCTTTTCAACTCGAGATACTAATGCTTTTTCCTCATGCATAGGTTCATCATCCTTAATAGCAATGAATCCAATTTCATCAAAGTTATCATCCTTGTCATCAGATATTCCTTCACTAGCATAATACCATTCCTTATCCTTTGAGAACTTAGACTTGAAAAACTTAGGTTTGTGCTTTGGAATTCTTGTAGGACATATAGATGCCAAATGACCGATCTTGTTACATGAAAAAAATTTCAAAGGTAATTTTCTGTCAAACTTACCCTTACGTCTCTTTTCTCTTCTGGAAATCAATGCAAAAATTTCATCTAGCTTTCTTTCTTCTTCATGTATCTTTTCCTATTCATCAGCATAAGCTCCAAGTTATTCTTTTAGATCACTACTTCTTGTGCTTTCATTTCCAGATAAGGTCTTCTTGTTCTTGTGCACGGTTTCCTTGAATGCTAACTCTACTTTAGGTAAAGTGTCTCCCAATTCTATGGCCTCAAATTTAGTTAGTTTTCTAATCAACATCTCTCTAGTGAAGTTCGGTGTCAAGGGTATGATCTCCTCTATAGCATGTACTTTGGTTCTATATGCAGGTGTCAAAGATTTGAGAATCTTTGCAATTACTTCTTCCTCAATGTAAGTACCTCTAGAGTTCCTAATACCAGTAACTACCTCAATAATTCTTTGTGCATATGCTCTGACATTCTCATCTTCTCTCATCTTCAGTGATTCCATCTTTGTCTTCCAGTTCTGTAAATTTTCTTTCTTTGTAAACTTGTCTCCAACATACAATGCCTCCAGTCTTGTCCAGATCTCATGTGCAGAGTCCAAGTCCTCCACTTCAATGAATTCTCCTTTTGATAGTGCACTAATCAAAGACTCCCTTGCAACCATATTGTAAGAAAATAGCTTATTTTCATCTTTAGTATCTGTGCCCAACTCATCTTCAATTGCTACTACTACATTCTTCTTTGTGATCATCCAATAGTCAATTCCTAGACATAGAAAATGTGTTCTCATCTTGTTCTTCCAACTGTCAAAGTTTTCAGGATCAAACTTTGGACTATCCTTCCTATAGTATGTCATCTTTAGGATCACCTCAAGTTGTTAAAATTTATCTCTGAGGACCAGTAGCTCTGATACCAATTTTTAGGAATAACAATCCACAAGACAACTGAGAGGGGGGTGAATTAGTTGTGATATAGACTTTTAAACTTTATACTTTATAAACCAAATCTACAAATGTAAATGATAACATAGTAATAGACAACATCAAAATACAATATTTTTTGTTGAGGAAACCCTGTTAAAGGTAAAATCCCGGTGGGAATTAACACCTACAACTAATGTACTAAGAGTATAGTATCCCTGTTAAAAGATATTAGCCCTGTTAGGAGCTTCTCACAACATTACAGTACATAGTCCCTATTAGGAGATAGACCCTATTAGGAGTCAAAGGAAATAGTAGACTCACTACCAAGGAACACTACCCAAAGAAGGTTAAAGCCACCCTCAAGGATTTACAATGCGCACAAGTTTATAAAGAAAATACACAATTAAAGAACTGTCTGCTAGCAACTGTCTTTTCTTGATTAGTTCCAATGAAGTATCAACTCTGCTTGCATCCAACAGTCAACAATCTTTGTAGCTTTCACACATTCCTTCTCTTCTTTTTCTCTATCACACTTCTCTACAAGAATATATCTTCCATATATACCCTTACACAATAGCTTATTAGGTCATCCAATTAAGCTTTCCTAATACTTAATTAATTAGGTTGACCAATTAAGGCTTTCCATCATACAAACAATTACATAGACCCTTGCTAAGATACACATGATATCTAAGACAAGTATACAACATTTAAAATTCATTACATATACTTCTAGATCCGCAATCCATGCCTACAATTAATTCCACATGCTACATGTCTAAAGTCAGCTAGGAAATAGGTCTTCTCCAAAATACACGCTACAACTAATGTCATCAGTCTTCAATCAACAATCAAACACAACCCATTACTCTAACATATGTGGGCTGTCTATCAGTAAGCTCGCAAGCTTTGAAATATCTCCATTAAAAAGATATACCCAAAACACAGAGACCTGCTCTGTCCAGAATCACAATTGTAGTCCAAAAAACTAGTCTTCACCAAATGAACTGTAACATCCAAGAATGTAACATGAAGACAAGTGACCTTAGGAGTAAGGTCAAGACACATCCTTCTACATAAATCCAACTTTGATCCTTCTAAATCATCCGTATAGTGTATGTACACTCATTCCAATTAAGTAGTCAGTCAGTCTTCTCCATAGAAGTATATGTTGACATTAGTGACAAAACATGAATATAAACAACATGATTAGTAACCAAAAATGATATCATCCAACAATTACTTTCTTATGCTGCATGTAAAGGATTCAAGGTATACCAAATGGATGTCAAGTCTGCATTCCTAAATGGAATACTTGAGGAAGAGGTATACATTGAGAAACCAGAAGGGTTTATTGATTTAGACAAGATGAACATGGTATGTAGACTATACAACACCTTGTATGGATTGAAACAAGCACCCCGATCCTAGTATGAAAGACTTCATTCCTATCTCATAAGTATTGGATTTGTAAGAACTAGTTAAAATAGTAATCTTTATTTGAAGGAAGATACTAATGCTAACATTTTGATTGCTAAAATATTTGTTGATGACATCATATTTGGAGGCAATGATATGCTATGCAAATCATTTGAAAATAAAATGAGCAAAGAGTTTGAGATCTCCATGTTTGGAGAGATCAATTTCTTTCTTAGTCAATAGATCATCCAACAAGATGAAGGTATTTTCATTACACAATCCAAATACAGCAAGGAAGTGCTAAAAATATTCAAGATGGAAGATTCCAAACCAGTTGGAACACCAATGGAAACTGGATGTAAGCTGACAAAGGAGGACAAGTCACCTGAGGTAAATCAGACTTTGTATAGATCAATGATTGGAAAAATCATGTATATTGTACATACTAGACCATATATTGCTCATGCAGTAGAAATAGTTGCCAGATTTTATGCTAATCCCAGGGAATCACATATGACTATTGTGAAAAGAATCCTAAGATATTTGAAGAATACCAATGACTATGGCTTATGGTATAGAAGAGAAGGAAAATTTGAACTTAAGGTCTTTACCGACGCTGATTGGGCTAGAAATATTGATGACTAAAAGAGCACAACTGGGGGAGCATTCTTTATGGGTGATAGACTTGTCACATGGATCAGCAAGAAGCAAGGATGCATCTCTCAGTCTACTGTAGAAGTAGAGTATGTTTTTGGTGCTGCAAACTACTCAAATATTGCATGGATCAAATAGTTATTGGAAGGTATGCATATGAAAATTCTTGAACCAGTAATTATCTATTGTGATAATACCAGTGCAATAAACATTTCCAAGAATCCAGTCATGCATGCTAAGACAAAGAATTTTGCCATCAAGTATCATTATTTAAGAGAATAAGTTCAAACAAAGGAGGTGATACTTGAGTATGTGCAATCAAAGGAACAATTAGCTTATATCTTCACCAAGCCACTACCTAAAGATGCATTTGAGTGCTTAAGAAAGAGACTAGGGGTCAAACCCTTGTCTACTAGTCAGTAAGATGACTAGAAGGTTGCATCAACCTACATATTATCAGAATATCATTCATGTTGATGCAACAAAAGAGATGGACTTCAAAGATACATCTATATACAGCAAGGTATTTATCTATTACATGCACCAAAGTTGTAATATTTCTAATGGATTGGGAAATTCAAGGAGTATATTATGGATAGAAAGGATTGTTTGGCATTACTGTCAAATACTTATTTGGCATTGCTGTCAAAGGGAGAGATTATATCCATTATCACACAAAGGGAGAGATTATATCCATCACATTATCCAGAGGGAGAGATGTAACCAAAAAGGGAGAGTACACACAAAGGGAGAGAATTGCTGACAAGAGACATCAAAAGAAAAGAGAATAGTGAAAGGGAGAGAGTTTGACACAGGAAGAGAACACATCACATCAGAAGAAGAAAGATTCTACATCTATCTAGTGAAGGGATTGAAGACAGAAATAGAGCTGCAAGAATCAAATCTAAGCTCTTATAAGCTTACCAAGGACCACATATTTGTATCGGTTATAGTACATAAGATTGGTAGTTTGATGAATTTCAACTATTATATTTCATATCGTATCAGTAGTAACATAGTGTGATAATGTAGTATGTTGCCATCAATGCTAAAGGAAGAGATTGATGAACTATAACTGATTGAATGTTTGAAGATGTTAAGTTGATGATGACCAAGTCATAGAAAGTTTATGCAAGACATTAAATTAGTTAATGGATTGTATTGTCATTGATGTCAGCTTGATATAATCTGTATGGTCATGGACATACTACTAAAGAATTCAAAGAACCGATGAATCAAAGGCTATGCTTTTAGTAATGCATAAAAGTTAAGTATTCACAAAGTGACTGTATACACTGACAGAGTGCACACCGATGGTCAGAGTAAATCAACGAGAGCAAAGTCACAGTGTTACCCAATGAGCAAATGCACAGCATTATTGATGAGAAAAGTCACAGCATTTCCCAACAAGCAAAGCACAGTGTAACCTGGCGGACAAAATTATAGTGTTTCCCGATGGATAGAGATCCCAAAGACAACTGAAGTCACAATGAAGGAATAGTCAGTTATCCCAAATGACTAACTGAAGTATTGACCGACAGAATAGAGAATTCAGAAATGACAAAATGCTTAGCTGCCAATAGCTAAAAATAGACTTAACTGATACTTATCATTGTTTTAATCGACAAGATAAAGCCAGAGATAAGTAAAGGATTTAAAGCTACTTTGTCTAGTTGGCAAGAAGATCTCTATGAGATAAAACTAGAGCTTTTGCTTTAAATCTAATTGGCAAGAATTGTGGATCACGCTAAGATCAAGAAAGCCAAGAAACGGTGAAATCATGTCTATATAAGAGACAAGATTATTCATTATGAATAAGGGGAGTGACAAGAGTATAGATGTTGAAGAGATTCTGAAGCAGAAGGAAGTCTTCATTCATACTCGATCAATCAAGCTATGAAAGAGTTAAATTCTGAAGACACCAACGAACAGTGATACAACATCACAAAGTAGAATAGTGTGGAGCAAAGGTATTGAATTGACAACATTGATCAGAAAGGTAACTCGCTTACAATAGATCTGAAAATCTGCAATTCAAGTTGTATATGTGAACAGATCAATTTACTGTTTCAGTTTAACCATTGAAGCATCAAGTCTCTTAACCGAGCAGGACTTAAAAGTCTTTTTTAATTGAGATACATCCCAAGGAGTATCAAAAATTTTGATCATACAAAGTAGCATTGGATATTCCCAATACGTATTGATAGGCCAAGTAATTGTTTGATCAAGGATGGTAGCATTAGATGCCAGATACTAAGTGACAAACTATCTATTTAAATCCCCTAACAAGGTCACACCTAACAGTGTGTTTCTAACCTTTAATAGGGTTGGTTCTTAACCGAGCTTACTTCAGAAGAGTGAAAAATTAGGGTACCGGTCCTAGTGGTTTTTCCCTTAAAAGGGTTTCCATGTTAAAAACCCATGTGTCATGTGTCTATGAGTCATTACTTTAGTGTTTTTCATTTCACATAAGTAAATCTGGATTGATCGGTATACACTAGTTATTTACTGTGTTTTAGTAAATAGAAAGACTGCTTATCGGTAAACATACAGAAGAAGGTTTACAAAGCATTCTGAAAAGTAGTAATTTGATATAAGTATTTCGATGCATTCATCTTATAGGACTAAAGATAACTAGAGGTATAAATTTGTGGTATTAAGTTTGAAGGGTTGATTTAAGGATTAATTTTTAAGGCCACTGATTCACCCTCCCCACCCCTCTCAGTTATTACTAACAAGTGACTCTTCCTTTCTTAAGTTTTCACCAAACCTCCTCCTAATTCCATTTGCACTCAGTTGGTTCTTCCCTCTTAAGGTAGATCATTTTCCATGTTATTATTAAATTTAAGTATCTATTTATTTTGAAATTTCTCTACTATATACATCCAAATTATCATCATGGTTAATCTATCAATAATACAACAATACTTTAATTACACCACTATAGAGTTATAATGCATATATCTTGCAAAAATTTATTATCTCAAACTATAGTCTAACCTACATCAGAATTGATATATGATAACTCAATTATAAACTAAACAACAAATAATATCATTACAATACTAAAAAGACAATTACTCACTACATCAAAATTGTTATATATATATATATATAAAATAAAGAACTAATATTTAAATGAGAGTTAACTTTTTTAAACATATTAAAATATATTNTAAACTAAACAACAAATAATATCATTACAATACTAAAAAGACAATTACTCACTACATCAAACTTGTTATATATATATATATAAAATAAAGAACTAATATTTAAATGAGAGTTAACTTTTTTAAACATATTAAAATATATTCTCATAATAAACATTTTCCTATTTGTTGAACAAAATTTTAACTAAATAATTTTATATATTACTTCAAATAATTGATTAGTATGCTTAAAATATAATTATTTTAAAATAAGTACTTATATATATATATATATATAT
>MU225762.1:225296-244738 GCA_018584345.1 Thuja plicata
TCTTGAGTATCTAAGAGGTGAATTGGGGGTAATTCCCCTAGTAGAGGCTAACTAGTGTTGAATGGTATTGTTGTATCAAATGTTTTAATCAGAACACTTGACACATTGATGCACAGTAAGTCACATTTTTAGGATGCTGCCTAAAAAATGTGAAGTAAAAGACAAGAAAAGAAAAAGAAGATCGGTCATACACAAAGATGATAGGAACAACATGATACAAATATTAGAATAGAAGAATCTACATAATGAAGATGTCAACATCTTTGGCATTGTTGTCAAAGAGGGAGATTATTGCTAAAACAACAGCTACAAGGGAGATAAATAATAGATATAAGGGAGATATTACTGAAAGAGGGAGCTAAACAGTAATAGAAAACATTTCAGTGTAATTATAGACATAGAGGGAGTCAGAATGAAGATAAATAAATTAATGAAGATTTGTTCATATTAGGAACATAGGAACTTTTTGGATTGTATGGTAACTTTGGTTGGAAACCATTGTTTTATAGTTTAGTGTTGCCATCAATGCCAAAGAGGGAGATTGTTGGAAAGATTGCTACAATGTAGACAATTGTTATTTTGTCATTGATGTCAAACCTTAACTGGTGAGATTATTGCTGTATGTTTGAGTAACTTATCTATTGATTGATGAAGATTTGAAAAGAATGGGATAACAAGAAGACCAAGGAAATGGTTGAGTTATGAGTATACACAAGGGTACTTGATCATTTGGCACTTTGGCAAAATGATACATTGATTATCTATCACTGAAAATTCACTAGAAGGTTGATGCCGAGCAAAGCAAAGTGGATGTCAAGCAAAGAAAAAGGTGATGCCGAGAAAAACAAAGATGATGTCGAGCGCTAGTGAAATGTCGAGGGAGACAAATAAAGTCGAGCAACAGTATTTTGTTAATTGATGAGATTTGAGATCTATAGCTGACATAGTTGATTTTATTGGGATATGCATTGCTAATTAAGATTGGTCCATATTCATTTAATGCATGGGAAACTGTTATTAGTGCATGGATTCAATGTTTAATTAATGACTATATTGGAGAAGTAAATTAAACGTAATGATGGAAAGATCCATTGGATCTGACCTAACCTAAGATCTACGATCTTGATTAAGCAGCAAAAGATTTATCTGACCTAGATGAAGAGGTATATAACCTACTGTGGTTATTATTATAGTATCCAAGGAAGGAGAAGTGGAATGCAAAGTATTGCATGGTTAATTGACTGTTTGGTAAAGACCTAGTAGAGAAGGTTGAGCAGAGAAGTGAAGTGATTTCTTGATGGATTTCCAAGAAGATCTGAAGCTCAAGATGAAAATGGAGGCCACTCAGTGAATTAGAACTAGAGTTGAAATTAGATCTAGATTTGCAAAGTAAGTTTTATGTATCAGATCACACCTGCTAATTACTTTCTAACCATTGTATCAATTCAAATCCTTTAACCAGGTTGACCTAATAGTCATTGTATAAATCCTTTGAACAAGGTGACATTTAGATTGGAATGTTCTAAGTCCTATAACAAGGCCACTCATGACAGGGTGATTAAATCCTTTAACTAGGTCACATTTGACAATTTGTTTTGTAATCTTTAACAGGGTAGGCTCCTAATAGGGCATCACTTCAGAAGAGTGAAATTTTGGTAGCATGTTACTGGTGGTTTTTCCCATATTAGGTTTCCACGTTAAATCATGGTGTCAAAATGTGTGAATTTTATTGATGTGTTCTACTGTTAAGTTTCTACAAGCTTATTTCATTAGTACAGTAAACTGCACACTTTTGTTGTTTATTGCTGCCAAGAAGATCTACGTTGTTGAAGTTGGTTTAAAGTTTTATATGGGCACATCTGGACCTGAAGATAACTAATTCACCCCCCTCTCAGTTATTTTGAATTCATCCTAACAATTGATACTCAAATTATGCAATTACTATGAACATATGCATCATGGACATTCAATTAATATAATTCTAACCTAGCATAATATTGTGAAAATAAAAAGGTTTATTTTCATAAAACATTAAACATTTGTACAATTAATAGTTATACATTAAATTATATCTATTTTATCTAAAATAAGATGAAAAAATACATAAATAATAAATTATTTTATTTTATTTTTATTTATTTTAAAAATTTAATATGTAAAACTCATTAAAAAAAAATTCAAAAAATGATATTGTTGACATAATTATATATTAAGATGAGAATTTTAAAACTATAATACAAAATATCTTATATACATCTATCTAAAGAACACTAAAGTCTATTTTTTAAAAAAACTTTGAAATCATAAATAAAATTAATATTTGAATTTTTTATATTATAAATAAATATCTTAAATACAAAAGTGTTATATTTTCGTTATCTTCATTTTTCGCTTCCATTGTTTGTAAAGGGTTTTGAGTTCCCTTCAAAACTTGCTTGTGTCTTCTTTTTGGTTCGTTTTAGTTTGTCTATGTTCTATCTTTAAACATATTTCTATATGAAGATTTTAGATCCTCGCTAAAATATGATTGTACTAGGTAATATATTAATATCTTTCATATTTAAATAAATAAACATAAAAAAATTATATATAATATAAGAAAAACATGATACTTTATAGCCTGAAAAATATTTTCAAAAAATAAATAATTATTTTTATTATGTATAATTAATAGGTTTAATATATAATTGTTATTTATATTTAAATAATATTAAAGATAGTTTGAAGCAATAATATATTTTCAAAAAATTAATGCCTAAAATTGAGAATAGTTTCCAACCTAACACTTCATTATGTATATTTATTAGATGCACCTTCATGTTCTACCACATAAACATGAATCTTTTATAGTCATAAACATTAAATTCCTTTGAAATTTTTTTGGAGCTCGACAGATTGTGTAAATGAGTCTTTTGATGCAAAACAATTTGGGAGAAATGTATTGCAAATTGTACAAAATGTGAGATAAGTCACTTGAAGGAATTGTATGTGGATAACCTCACTTTAATTGACTTGTATCATAAAATAAATATCACATCGAAATAGAATTTGGGTGATACACTGAAGCACTACAAGATATGGAGAAATTCTATAACCTAAAGCCTTCTAATAGTTGTAGATTTGAAATTAAAATTTAGGTATTGTTGGTTTTGGGGAGATATAAAGAAGCATATCATTTTTTTCAAACTCTTTAAAATACCAAATACCAAGATTTCACTTCCACCTATCATAAATGGGCCACATTCTATTTTGACATGAGAAAACTATTACATGAGAAGAAATAAAGCTAAAAAAATTATATATAATATAAGGAAAACATGATACTTTATAGCCTGAAAAATATTTTCAAAAAATAAATAATTATTTTTATTATGAATAATTAATAGGTTTAATATGTTAATTGTTATTTATATTTAAATAATATTAAAGATAGTTTAAAGCAATAATATATTTTTAAAAAATTAATGCCTAAAATCGAGAATAGTTTCCAACCTAACACTTCATTATGTATATTTATTAGATGCACCTTCATGTTCTACCACATAAACATGAATCTTTTATAAACATAAACATTAAATTCCTTTGAAATTTTTTTGGAGCTCGACAGATTGTGTAAATGAGTCTTTTGATGCAAAATAATTTGTGAAAAATGTATTACACATTGTACAAAATGTGAGATAAGCCACTTGAAGGAAGTGTATGTGGATAACCTCACTTTAATTGACTTGTGTCATAAAATATATCACATCCAAATAGAATTTGAATGATACGTTGGAGCACTACAAGATATGGAGAAATTCTATAACCTAAAGCCTTCTAATAGTTGTAGATTACAAATTAAAATTTAGGTATTATTGGTTTTGGAGAGATATAAAGAAGCATATCATTTTTTTCAAACTTTTTAAGATACCAAATACCAAGATTTCACTTCCACCTATCATAAATGGGCCACATTCTATTTTGACATGAGAAAGCTATTACATGAGAAGAAATAAAGCTAAAAAAGTTATATATAATATAAGAAAACCATGATACTTTATAGCCTGAAAAATATTTTCAAAAAATAAATAATTATTTTTATTATGTATAATTAATAGGTTTAATATATTAATAGTTATTTATATTTGAATAATATTAAAGATAGTTTAAAGCAATAATATATTTTCAAAAAATTAGTGCTTAAAATCGAGAATAGTTTCCAACGTAACACTTCATTATGTATATTTATTAGATGCACCTTCATGTTCTACCACATAAACATGAATCTTTTATAGACATAAACATTAAATTCCTTTGAAATTTTTTTGGAGCTCGAGAGATTGTGTAAATGAGTCTTTTGATGCAAAATAATTTGGGAGAAATGTATTACAAATTGTACAAAATGTGAGATAAGCCACTTGAAGGAATTGTATATGGATAACCTCACTTTAATTGACTTGTATCATAAAATATATCACATCCAAATAGAATTTGGGTGATACACTTAGCACTACAAGATATGGAGAAATTCTATAACCTAAAGCCTTCTAATAGTTGTAGATTCCAAATTAAAATTTAGGTAATGTTGGTTTTGGAGAGATATAAAGAAGCATTTCTTTTTTTTCAAACTCTTTAAGATACCAAATACCAAGATTTCACTTCCACCTATCATAAATGGGCCACATTCTATTTGACATGAGAAAGCTATTACATAATATATTTTGAGGCACTCACCTTTTTCCTTAGAAAATAAAAAATGGGTCAACAATAAATATTAAATAATATGTTAATAGAGAAAGAGATTAAATTAGAAAATAAAAATTATAAGAGATATATTTTTCATAATCAATTATTTTATGTTTCCAAATATTTAAAATACTTATTTGAATTCATTAAATTTTATAAAATTCCCTAATTATAATTTGTGTATTACTAAAACAAGTATATTTTGCATATATACTAGAAAAAATATTTAAATATATGATTAAATTTATTTATAATTTGTATTAATAAACAATCTATTTTATTTATAAATATGTATGTCTAAAACTTATCAAAAGTTGTCGATACATCAATGTACAATTCATATTGATACTCAAATTGTACAATTACTATGAACTTCATATGCATCATGGACACTCAATTAATATAATTCTAACTTAGCATAATATTGTGAAAATAAAAAAAGGTTTATTTTCATCAAACATTAAACATTTGTAAAATTAATAGTTATACATTAAATTATATCTATTTTATCTAAAATAAGATGAAAAAATATATAAATAATAAATTATTTTATTTTATTTTTATTTATTTTAAAAAATTAATATTTAAAACTCATTAAAAAAAAATTCAAAAAATAATATTTTTGATATAATTATATATTAAGATTAGAATTTTAAAACTATAATACAAAATATCTTATATACATCTATCTAAAGAACACTAAAGTCTAATTTTTTAAAAAACTTTGAAATCATAAATAAAATTAATATTTGAAATTTTTTATATTATAAATAAATATCTTACATACAAAAGTGTTATATTTTCGTTATCTTTATTTTCCCCTTCCATTGTTTGTAAAGGGTTTTGAATTCCCTTCAAAACTCGCTTGTGTCTTCTTTTTGGTTGGTTTTAGTTTGTTTACGTTCTATCTTTAAACATATTTCTATATGAGGATTTTAGATCCTCACTAAAATATGATTGTACTAGGTAGTATATTAATATATTAATATCTTTCATATTTAAATAAATAAACATTAAAAAATTATATATAATATAAGAAAAACATGATACTTTATAGCCTAAAAATTATTTTCAAAAAATAAATAATTGTTTTTATTATGTATAATTAATAGGTTTAATATATTAATTGTTATTTATATTTAAATAATATTAAAGATAGTTTAAAGCAATAATATATTTATTAGATGCACCTTCATGTTCTACCACATAAACATGAATCTTTTCTAGACATAAACATTAAATTCCTTTGAAATTTTTTTGGAGCTCGACAGATCGTGTAAATGAGTCTTTTGATTCAAAATAATTTGGGAGAAATGTATTACAAATTGTACAAAATGTGAGATAAGTCACTTTAAGGAATTGTATGTGGATAACCTCACTTTAATTGACTTGTACCATAAAATAAATATCACATCCAAATAGAATTTGGGTGATAAGCTGGAGCACTACAAGATATAAAGAAATTCTATAACCTAAAGCCTTCTAATAGTTGTAGATTCGAAATTAAAATTTAGGTATTGTTGGTTTTGGAGAGATATAAAGAAGCATATCATTTTTTTGCAAACTCTTTAAGATACCAAATACCAAGATTTCACTTCCACCTATCATAAATGAGTTACATTCTATTTTGACATGAGAAAGATATTACATGAGAAGAAATAAAGCTAAAAAATTATATATAATATGAGGAAAACATGATACTTTATAACCTAAAAAAATATTTTCAAAAAATAAATAATTACTTTATTATGTATAATTAATAGGTTTAATATATTAATTGTTATTTATATTTAAATAATATTAAAGATAGTTTAAAGCAATAATATATTTTCAAAATATTAATGCCTAAAATCGAGAATAGTTTCCAACCTAACACTTCGTTATGTATATTTATTAGATGCACCTTCATGTTCTACCACATAAACATGAATCTTTTATAGACATAAACATTAAATTCTTTTGAAACTTTTTTAGAGCTCAACAGATTGTGTAAATAAGTCTTTTGTTGCAAAATAATTTGGTAAAAATGTATTACACATTGTACAAAATGTGAGATAAGCCACTTGAAGGAATTGTATGTGGATAACCTCACTTTAATTGAGTTGTATCATAAAATATATCACATCCAAATAGAATTTGAGTGATACGCTGGAGCACTACAAGATATGGAGAAATTCTATAACCTAAAACCTTCTAATAGTTGTAGATTTGAAATTAAAATTTAGGTATTGTTGGTTTTGGGGAGATATAAAGAAGCATATCATTTTTTCAAACTCTTTAAGATACCAAATACCAAGATTTCACTTCCACCTATCATAAATGGGCCACATTCTATTTTGACATGAGAAGAAATAAAGCTAAAAAAATTATATATAATATAAGAAAATCATGATACTTTATAGCCTGAAAAATATTTTTAAAAAAATAAAAAATTATTTTTATTATGTATAATTAATAGGTTTAATATATTAATTGTTATTTATATTTAAATAATATTAAAGATAGTTTAAAGCAATAATATATTTTTAAAAATTAATGCTTAAAATCGAAAATAGTTTCCAACCTAACACTTCATTATGTATATTTATTAAATGCACCTTCATGTTCTACCACATAAACATGAATCTTTTCTAGATATAAATATTAAATTACTTTGAAATTTTTTTGGAGCTCGACAGATTGTGTAAATGAGTCTTATGATGCAAAATAATTTGGGAGAAATGTATTATAAATTGTACAAAATGTGAGATAAGCCACTTGAAGGAATTGTATGTGGATAACCTCACTTTAATTGACTTGTATCATAAAATATATCACATCCAAATAGAATTTGGGTGATACGCTGGACCACTACAAGATATGGAGAAATTCTATAACCTAAAGCCTTCTAATAGTTGTAGATTGCAAATTAAAATTTAGGTATTGTTGGTTTTGGAGAGATATAAAGAAGTATTTCATTTTTTTCAAACTCTTTAAGATACCAAATACCAAGATTTCACTTTCACATATCATAAATGGGCCACATTCTATTTGACATGAGAAAGCTATTACATAATATATTTTGAGGCACTCACCTTTCTCCTTAAAAAATCAAAAATGGGTCAACAATAAATATTAAAGAATATGTTAATAGAGAAAGAGATTAAATTAGAAAATAAAAATTATAAGAGATGAATTTTTCATAATCAATTATTTTATGTTTCTAAATATTTAAAATAGTTATTTGAATTTAAAAATTTTCTAAAATTCCCTGATTATATTTTGTGTATTTACTAAAGCAAGTATATATTTTGCATATATACTAGAAAAAATATTTAAATACATGATTAAATTTATTTATAATTTGTATTAATAAATAAACTATTTTATTTATAAATATGTATGTCTAAAAGTTATCAAAAGTTGTCGATACATCAATATACAATTCATATTGATACTCAAATTGTGCAATTACTATGAACATATGCATCATGGACATTCAATTAATATAATTCTAAACTAGCATAATATTGTAAAAATAAAAAATGATTTATTTTCATAAAACATTAAACATTTGTACAATTAATAGTTATGCATTAAATTATATCTATTTTTATCTAAAATAAGATGAAAAAATGCATAAATAATGAATTATTTTATTTTATTTTATTTTTATTTATTTTAAAAATTTAATATCTAAAACTCATTAAAAAAAATTCAAAAAATGATATTGTTGATATAATTATATATTAAGATGACAATTTTAAAACTATAATACAAAATATCTTATATACATCTATCTAAAGAACACTAAAGTCTATTTTAAAAAAAAAATTTGAAATCATAAATAAAATTAATATTTGAATTTTTTATATTATAAATAAATATCTTAAATACAAAAGTGTTATATTTTTTTTATCTTCATTTTTCCCTTCCATTGTTTGTAAAGGGTTTTGATTTCCCTTCAAAACTTGCTTGTGTCTTCTTTTTGGTTGGTTTTAATTTGTCTATGTTCTATATTTAAACATATTTCTATATGAGGATTTTAGATCCTCGCTAAAATATGTTTGTACTAGGTAATATATTAATATCTTTCATATTTAAATAAATAAACATTAAAAAATTATATATAATATAAGAAAAACATGATACTTTATAGCCTAAAAAAAATTTACAAAAAATAAATAATTATTTTTATTATGTATAATTAATATGTTTAATATATTAATTGCTATTTATATTTAAATAATATTAAAGACAGTTTAAAGCAATAATATATTTTCAAAGAATTAATGCCTAAAATCGAGAATAGTTTCCAACCTAACACTTCATTATGTATATTTATTAGATGCACCTTCATGTTCTACCACATAAACATGAATCTTTTATAGACATAAACATTAAATTCCTTTGAAATTTTTTTGGAGCTCGACAGATTGTGTAAATGAGTCTTTTTATGCAAAATAATTTGGGAGAAATGTATTAAAAATTGTACAAAATGTGAGATAAGCCACTTGAAGGAATTGTATGTGGATAACTTCACTTTAATTGACTTGTATCATAAAATATATCACATCCAAATAGAATTCAGGTGATACACTGGAGCACTACAAGATATGGAGAAATTCTATAACCTATAGCCTTCTAATAGTTGTAGATTCGAAATTAAAATTTAGGTATTGTTGGTTGTGGGGAGATATAAAGAAGCATATCATTTTTTTTAAATTCTTTAAGATACCAAATACCAAGATTTCACTTCCACCTATTATAAATGGGCCACATTATATTTTGACATGAGAAAGCTATTACATGAGAAGAAAGGTATGAGACACCTAATCATTTTAAACTAGATGTAGTTTTCATCAAGACGATAGATATTAGAATGACTGGTAACAGTCACATCAGGGATTTGTTTGTCACAAAGGATATCATGGCAAGAGAGGTGGTGTTGATTAGAAAATCTTTCACTATGTCCAATGAGGCTATATATGATCTAATCAAGAATGATATTCTTCAAAGAGTGAAGAAGTGCTTAGGTCATGCCCAAGTAGCATTTTGAAAATTTTATTTCTCATGCCTTCTACATTCCTCATTAGTTGTTGCATAATTTCCTATATAAAATGCTAGATTTTTCCAAAGAGAATAAGTTTTTATTTGTAAGAGGAAAGAATGGCTATAGAGATATAATTTTTAGAATGTATGAAAGTCTCCTCCATGTCTTAATATTTATAGCATTAGACAACTCATCTCCACCTATTGTGCAAAGAAATGGTATGCAAGCACTCTTCTTTAACTCTATTATAATGAGGCTATATTACAATATATGGTTGCTTCCATCCTTTATAAACTATTCATGCACACCCAATGCTGCAAGAATGAGTGAAGGTGATATTATGAGAATCCATGTGACCAAAAACATTAAAAAGAGCCAAGAAATCACCATACCATATTTCAGTGTCCTAGTTTCTAATGACTTCCAATATAGATTTTGTGAATTACTCAACTTCGGCTTTGAATGCAAGTGCAAAAGATGTGAGGTGGAAAGAAATTTATGACTTCTATTTCATAATTTGAAAGGCTTTGAAATGATTATTTTGCTACCTATAGCTCTAAACTGAATCAATAATCCTCTTTATTGATGTCGCTTCTTGAATGACAAGAATACCATTTGGGAATTAAGGGCATTGATGCAATTAAGCATGAATTTGATCCTTGTTTCTAGCAATTTATTTGAAACATGTTGCTTGAAGGAAGGCGATTATTCCCATGTTCATTTTTAAAGGAGCAAGATTTATAGAAACAACATGCTCTATGGATGTCCAATTTATCATATTTTGCCAAGTTTTGTCAAGTTTATGTAGGACCTACCATTCAAGAACCCTTGTTCAACATCATCAAAGAAATATCTGAGATAAGCATCTATTTCAATGAAATGAGTTTATCTTATCATATATAGAAACAAGAGGGATCATGTTATCCAAGCTACTTAAAAAATTTGAAGGAATAAGCCTTCTTTTGATAATAGGATGAATCACCATTCATTGTCTAGGGTAATTTTTAAGATGGTGAAGGAAGACTCTCTGGCAAGAATAAAAATATGTATTTTTAAATACAAGTTATTAAGACTTTTGAATTTTTATATCTTGCATTCAGTTGGTATTTTCTAGTGATCCTCCCTTACAAGGAATGATTTTAAAGGGTCTTTCTTATTTTCAAAAGAGAATAAAGATATATTTTGACAACAAGGCTTAAACAACAAACACTACACATTGACTTAGTATGTGTTGTCTAATGTGGTTCCTTATCTACTTATCATTTTTGTTTGGAAAATTCATTATTTTTTTCATGAATCAAAAAAGTGCCTTCACTAATGAATTTTACTATAATATTTATTTTAATCAATAGTTTTTAGTCATGCACGTCAACTTGCATGAATGTCATTTGTAAGAAATTTTATTTTAACGGACGTGATTAAAGGAAAAGTTATACAAATATTTCATATTAAAGTTGGAGAGGTTTTTCATATATTAAAAATCTATTTTTTAGATTTTATACAATGATGTAGTGAATATCTAAAAGATTATTAAAATTAAAAGTAAGTATTTTTCCAATATAAATATATATAGAAAAAAATTATTTAAATTATATTAATATATAATATAATTGATTAAAACTAAAAGTAATTTTAAAATATTATATATTTAAAATAATTTATTAACAAAAGAGAAAAAAATAAAATTTGTATAGATAAATTTATTATTTTATTTATCAAGGATCTTATATTTTTTTTATCATTTTAGAATATTTTTCTTTTAATTTATTAAAGTTTATATGATTAGACTAGCATACATATCTTAATATATAGATATTTATTAATACTTAATTATTTTCAAATAAATGTATTTAAAATATTTATTGATTTATAAGATATTTTATATTATAATTTAAAAAATTATATACTTACCTTAATATATGATTATATAAATAATAACAATGCATCTTCTATATTATTTTTTAAATTAAATAAAAATAAAATAATTGTTTATCTAATGTCATTTTGGATTTGATAAATGAATATTCATATGAATATTGAAATGATTGTAAAAGTTAAATTTTAAAAATAAAAAAGAGTAAAAAAAATTGTGTGGTAAATATATATTATATTTAAATTAATTTATATAAAATAAAATTGTTAAAATGAAAAATGGGTCGCAAGTACATTGAGGAAACAGTAGTCTTATAATTTCCAAGGAAATTAACTATGATTTTCAATTTGATTTTGTATTAAAAATGACTTCATGATATTATAGTTACATTTTGTCTTCTATAACTGCTATGTATATGGTCTCAATCGATTGTATTAGCTTTCTAGGTTGTATCTAATTACTAATATTTTGTTAGCCGTAGATTACTTGGGCTCTTTAGGGAGTTAGTTACATTATAATTTTATTTACTAATTCACTTGGACCCTGATCAGTAATTTTTGTTTATTATCTAGCTCATTATGTAATATTTCTATGTAAATATTTTCTTAATAATATAATTTGAGGTACTGGCCTTTTGCCTTTAAAAATGAAAAAAAAGGTCAACAATAAATATTAAAGAATATGTTAATAGAGAAAGAGATTAAATTAGAAAATTGAAATTAATCAAGATGGATTTTCCATATTGTATATCAATTATTTTATGTTTCTAAATATTTGAATTTACTAAATTTTCTAACATTCTAAGATTATATTTTGTGTATATACTAAAAAAATTATATTTTGCATATATACTAGAAAAAATATTTAAATACATGATTACATTTATTTATTATCTGCATTAATAAACAAACTATTTCATTTATAAATATGTATGTCTAAAACTTATCAAAAATTGTCAATACATCAATGTAGAATTCATATTGATACTCAAATTGTGAAATTACTATGAACATATGCATCATGCATATTCAATTAATATAATTCTAAACTAGCATAATATTGAGAAATTAAAAAGGTTTATTATCATAAAACATTAAACATTTGTATAATTAATAATTATACATTTAATTTATAAAAAAATATTTAATTAAAATTCTAGAAAAAATAATATTTCAAATTCTATTTAGAAACCACTAAGAATTTAGAGATATCTATACATGCATTTAAATATTTATACAAGTATAAATATAAAATATAATATTGAAATATCTAAAAACCTATTAAATGTAAATAGTTATTTTAAAATATGTTTACAATTATAAAATACTAAATAATTAAGCCTTTATATCACATTTTATAAAATAAGAACATATATTTAGTTATTCTTACATATACATATTTGAATAGTAATTTATATCTAAATACATATAAATTCTAATATATTTTCAAATAATTAAATTCAAATTCAACTATAACCCTTATTTAAAAGTTATTAATTATAGTATAATTGTAATCCTATTTAATATAAATTATTTTAGAATTTTTATCAATTGTAAATTCATAATTTTTATATTATATTCTCTTTTTTTGGGTCAAAGACTGGAGTCAAAGTAAATTTTATTGATTTTTTTTTTTTACACCTTGATTTGGTGTGGGCACTAGTAGGAAAGAATGGAGGGAAGAAAACCTCTAGTCTCACTCAGATCTTAATAAAGATCAGAATATAAACAGATTACAACATCAACAACCACAACAGCTAGCAGATTGGAAAGTGTTAGTCCCCTATACATGGATACCACCATTAATTACAAATATATACACTCCAACACACAAACTAGAAGAAACAGAACAAATTATATCGTAGTGGTCAACCTGTAAAGCCTAGAAGAATTTAAAGTAACATGTGTTTTGAACCTGAAGAATCTCAAGCCAGAGAGTTGATGAACTATAACTGATTGAATGTTTAAAGATGTTAAGTTGATGATCACCGAGCTACAAAAAGTTAATGCAAGACATTAAATCAGTTAATGTATTGTATTGTCATTGATGTCAACTTGATATACTCTTATTGGTCATATACATATTGTCAAAGACTTCAAAGAATCAAAGAGATAAAGGTTATGTTATCAGTAATGCATAAAAGCTTAGTATACACCAAGTGACAACAAACACCGACGGACAGTGCACCCTGGCGGATAGAGAACCCCAAGAGAACTGAAAATCACAGTGTTGCCCAACAGATAGACAACCCCGATGGACAAAGATGCCCGAGGACAACTGAAGTCAAGACTGAGAAAACAAGGAGCTAAACACCGATGAGAACTAAAGTTCAGAAATGACAAAAGACTTAGCTAGCAGGAGCTAAATATGGAGTTAACCAATTGATTACATTGTTTTCATCGACCAGTTAAAAGCTAGAGATAAGCTAGAGACTTAAAGCTAGTTTTATTCTAGTTATCAAGGAGAAATCTACGTGATAAACTAAAGCAATCTTTAAAACAAGAATGGCGAGATTTGTGGATCATGTCAAGAACAAGAAAGACAAAGACTTAGAAATGGTGAAATCATGTCTATAAGAGAGACAAGCTAATTCATTATGAAAAAAGAGAATGTTGAAGAGAATACTGGTGAAGATAAGAAGTCTTCATATATTCCTGATCAAACAAGCTGAAGAACAGAGCTAAATATTTCTGCAGACACCGAACAATAGAGAAGCAACAACATCACCAAGAAGAAAGAAGTGGAGCAAAGGAACAGAAAAGAAACATTGATCAGAAAGGTATTATGAGCTTACAATAGATCTAAACATTTGCCGATTAAGTTGTATTTATGAACATATCATATACTATTTTAGTTTAACCATTGATTTAGAAAATCTCTTAACAAAGTGGGATTTAACTATCCCTTATATATTGAGCTACATCCCAATGAGTATCAAAATGTTTCTCATGAAGATAGCATAGTGAATTCTAGATATCAAGTGACAAACTATTATATTAAATCCTCTAACAAGGTCACACTTAATAGTGTGTTTGTAACCTCTAACAGGGTTGGCTCTTCACCAAGCTCACTTCAGAAGAGTGAGGGTTACCAGTCCCAAGTGGTTTTTCCCTTAACAGGGTTTCCACATTAAAAATCCATGTGTCAAATGTGTATATGGTTCATTTTGTTGATGTTTTTCTTTATACATTACTAAAACAGGATTGATTGGTAAACACTAAGATATTCATTGTATTTCAGTAAAGGCTAGACTGCTATTTGGTAAAGCTTAAGAAAAGGGATAAAAAGTATACTCTGAGCAGTAGTTATTTGATAAGATTAATTTTTTAGGCCACTGATTCACCCCCCCCTCTCTTAGTTATTCTAACAATTGGTATCAGAGCTTGTGTTCTTAGAAAGGGAGTTTAACAACTCAAGAAAAAGATCACAAGATGAGAAAAAGGGATGTGCCTAAGTTGAACAAGGACAACTTTGCATCATGGTAAAGTAGGATAAGACTCCACCTATCAGGTATTGGAAATGATGTTACTCAATACTTGGATACTGAATATGTGTTTCCTACTAGACCTCACACACTTAATCAATTGAGAGAAAAGCATGAACACAATTCTATGATGATAGAACTTTCTTCCTCACTCTTCGATGCTAAATTCTAAGATGTCAAAACATGCACCACTGCAAAGAAAATGTGGGAAAAATTGAAGGTAGTACATGGAGGAGATGCAAATTTTCTAAGAGCTAAGGCAGAAAGCCTAAGGGGAAAGTTTGATGACCTAAGAATGAAAGAAGGATAAAACATCACTCAGTCCAGCTGCAGAATCAAAGACGTAGTCAATACGATCTGAGGATTAGGAGGTGTACTTGAAGAAAAAATAGTGGTAAGTAAAATCCTAAGACCTTATTGTCTGTATATGCTATTAGAGTATCTGCTATACAAGAAATGAGAGCAGTAGAAAATAACAATGTTACTCTAGATAGTTTGATTGGTAGACTTATTTCACTTGAGATGAATAACTTTGACAATAGTGTCTTACCATCTATTGAGTCTGCACTCAAATCTTCTTTAAAGATAATAAAATCAAGTCATAAACACACTATGACAAATGATAGTGAAAGTGATAGTGATGATCAAGAAATTGATGAGATTGAAGCACTAATGGCTAGAAGATTGCAGAGAGGCAAAGGTAGATACAAAGGTAAATTACCATTGGTATTTTTTAAT
This sequence comes from Thuja plicata, assembly GCA_018584345.1. NCBI lineage: Eukaryota > Viridiplantae > Streptophyta > Pinopsida > Cupressales > Cupressaceae > Thuja > Thuja plicata. The sequence continues at coordinate 241,149 of MU225762.1, forward strand.
TGTAAAGAGATAGGACACTTTTCTACTAGATGTCCTAACAAAAGAAAAGATGACAGGAGTAATGATAGAGCTTATGAAAAGAATTTTGATAGAGGTGATGACAGAGATTACCGAAGCAGCTAACAATCTGACAAAAGAGATACCCAAGACTACAAGGACAAAGGGAAGAAATCTTGTTACCTGGCTGAGAACAAAGCTGGAGATACTGACACTGAATCTGATGAAGATATTGAGGTGGTATTTTTTTCTATGAAGGACAATACAGACAAAGAGGAAAGGTATGTTGAGATTGAACTCATATCTAAGGTTAGTAAAAATGATGTCTAGATTATTGATACTAGTACTTGCCACATGTAATGTCCCCGTTTTGTCAGCATCTGAGTTTAAGAGATTAGCCTATTATTATGATCCTCGTAGGCTAATTATTATGGATAGAGGATCTTCTAAGGCATAGACTTAGCTTGGTAGGGTCTTGTCTTCCCCACAATTCAGTAAGTTATAGATTGGTCTTCGTTTGGCTCAAATTGGACTTCGTTTGAGCTTAGTTTTGTGTGCTTACTATTTGTGGTAAGTTGGGTGTTGATTGAGATGGAGCCTTTCTATTTTTGGAAAGTGCATTTGGCCACATGGAGAAATAATAGGTGTGACTCCTATTTTAGATGACATATTAAAATGATGAGTATTTTAGGAGTTATTAAATTTTAGTGGCAAAATTATTATTAAATCATTAAATGGCTTATTATAAAGTTATAAATTAACTTTATAATTTCACTTAAGTTGAGGGTTGAGTCATCATTGGAAGGGGCCATTTATTTAATTAATTATAATCCTAAGTCACATTATTATAATGATACGTTATTATAATAATATATTTAAAGGAATTTGTTAAAAAAAAGTTGTGTTGAGTAGAATTCATTTGGGAAACTTTTGTCAATGGAGGATTATAAATATGAACCCATTTGATGAGAAAAAGGCATCTAATTATTTGATTATCTTATTTGCTTATTGTCTTTGTGACAGTCTTGAAGGTCTGATTTTTCATGCCCTTTCTGAAGTATAAGGGTATGATTTCTGAGTGGTGTCTTTGCAAGTTTGTTGCTGAAGTATAACAAAATTGAAATTGCTTCTCTAATGTATCTGTTGTGGCTGAGAAGAGAATTTATTTGCATCTTCCATTACTATTCAACTCTAGGAAGATATTGGGGTGCTGAAGAAATTCAGTGATCCAGGTTACAGATTTGAATGCCCTTTATATTTTTTATTGCAGGCATTTATAATCCTACTATCTAGGGGTTATAAATTGGTAAATGATGCTAGTGTTTTCTCTAAATATGAAATCTGGGTGCAAGTATCTCTATCATAGTACCATTATTGTCTGCAAATGAAGTGCCAGTATATGGAAATTACAAAGGCTGGAGTTTGATTTCATGCGTCTGAACATACAGTCTTTGGGTGTTGTTTGTGACTAAAGATTGGAGGGAGTTAGAGCTATGTACAGGTCACATGTGACTAATCAATTACAGCCTGCATCTCTTCCTTGAGGGTTGTCGTGAATTCCATCATTGGAATAATTTATTTTTGTTGCTATCACCTATGGAGGTCAGACACCTCTTGCACATGGGGAAATAAAGAGCTCCAGCTTCCACGTTTTTCAACAAATGTGGGATTTTAGAGATTAATAACAAGTTCTTTTTAATGTATCAGATTTTGGTTGAAACAATAATAAATTTGACAATTGAGGGATGACTATACTCATATGTCTAAATGATTTATTTGATGCACATGTTCAAGAAATATTTATTGTAACTTAATGATGTGGACAGAAGTCTCATTGTTGTTACAGAACTAGCTTGGCTCTGCTCTGAGATCTTTCTCCTAGATCTCTTAGGGCATCCATAATTCTATCTGAGGTAACTCACTATCAAATTTACCTCCTCTTCAAGAATCAGTCCCCATCGAAATTCTATTCAACTCCTCCTCATTGAACCTACACAAATAGATTCATTCAACCAATGTTTTAAAAAAATTGCTTTCATTCTCTTCCCTAGCCGAACAATTTCCAAGCTCGCCTAGGGTAAAATCTTCAGACTCTTTGTTGTTGCTTCTCCTATAGAAAACAAAAAGGAAACTATGTACAAGGGCTCCTCTCGAGTTCCATCCCAACACATGACTCTCACCATGGATTCAGGAATCTTGAGGGGCCATTACTGCTTACAACCTAAAATGGGTGAAGAACTAACAACTTACAAAATAGAAAATAAAGTAACTAATCTACTTGCATGTAAAAGGAACCACAAAGAAATTTGATATCCACTAAACACACAGTTTGCAACTTCTCATTACTAGAAACAAAACAAAATAGTACAATAATCTGCAAATCTCTAACTTTCCTGTAGCTTCTCTCCTTCTTGAATCTCTACCATCTAGATCTCTAAAATGAAGGCTTGGGATGTTATTAATAACCATCCTCTCATTGAAATGACCCTAACTACCCACATATTTGCAAGCATCTCTTTAGGAACCATTAAAAATGACAATACTATCCATAAAAGACAAGATCCACTTTTCACAGGTCATTACGATTGACTTTACTGAGAAAAAATAATGTAAAACCAACCACCAGTCAAAATTAACCGATAGTGTTAACTGATAGTGTTAACTAACAGTGTTAACCAACATAGTGTTAACCGACACAGTGTTAACTGACAGTCAGGAAACCAACTAAGCAACCTAGCTATACATGGATTGACCTATTCATATCCATCTTAGGGAAAAAAATGACCTTCTAAGGTCCACACACACTCTCCTGACTTGGCTAGAGTCAGTACATGCTAGAAATAAAGAGCTAAGGGTTCGAGCTAGTTGTGCTCTTGCACCATACTCCCCTAAAAAAAAGAAAGGTTAATCCATCCTTGGATTGAGCATGTTTGGATCAATTCCCAACCTCTTGAAGTCTATTTCTCTGATCCAAGTAGCATCAACATCTTTTTTTATGCCATTTGACAAGGTGTTGCGTATATTCTTTGTTCCTAGTCTTCTTGTAGACCCTTGAGTCTAGTATCTTTTCAGCTGTCATAGATGGAGTAGGGGTTAATTTCAAGTCTTTTACCTCTTGTATTACCTCTTGAAGGTTCTAATTAGCATCTTGAATTGGTCCTTTGTATGTTATCAAATCTGCAATGTTGAAAACTAGTGACAACCCAATGTCTTCAAGAAGCTCCACCTTGTATGCATTATTTCCATACTTTGCAAGTATCTTACATGGACCTAGCCTCTTCATCTGCATCTTGTGAGGGACACATTTTTTCAGCCTATGTTTGTTCAAGTGTACCAACACAAAGTCTCCAATCTGAAATTGAACCTCCCTCTTTGATACATCCACCTTTTGCTTTACCTTTTCAACATTTTCAATCAAATTCTTTCTCACACTTTCATGGACTTCCCTCATTGAATGAGAAAATTTCTCAGCATATCCACTACCATGCATTCCTTCCTTCAATTCTCTAAGTTCAAAAATCCCTCTTGGGTGAAAGCCATAAACAATTTCAAAAGGACTCTTACCAGTTGATCTGTTCACTGTATCATTGTAT
>MU225762.1:261381-280719 GCA_018584345.1 Thuja plicata
ACATGTCATGGCCTTAAGTACAAAACACAAGTGTCAAATGACACACAATACATTTACACATCACTAGGCCATGTCATCTCCACTTAGGCAAAACTCACAAAGAATTAAGAAATACATTTAGGGATTACACTTCCACAATCAACCAAATACATTTACAAATAAAATTACAAAACAATGAGGTCTTGTCTTTCATTAGATGCAACCTTGGCTCAACTGAGTTCACATATCCCTTTGTTTGGTTCCCCGGATAAAATACCATGGTTTCTTACCTGCACACTCAATTCAAATATCAGTAGTCCGAGGAGATAAATGTACATCATAAAGAAATAAGCAATATTTGGAAGGTAAGGAAATCATCAACATACTAAGTTTATTACTAAAGATCACAAGAATACATCAATTTCATTTTAAGCATTTAACATAAGGTAAGATTCACATTGCAAGAAATCAAAATTAAATATCTATTTCTAATAATTCCCAAATTCATCAATTACCCATAACATAATCATAATGTATTACCAAATCAATTGTCGCAGAATGAGTGTCCATAATAGAAAAAATAATATAGTCCATAAGGTGCATCATAAAGCATCATGTTTCCAAACATCCAAAATGATCATTCCATGACCTAAAGCATAAAATCCATAAGGTCCATAGTGCATCAAAATATAAAGTATCATATGCTAAATCTATCATAAGAAGAAAAACTAAAAAAATACGATGGGGTTCGGGGTGAGGCCTCACACTCTCTGATCAATGTCCTCTTTATCATGAAGATCTCACCTTCCTCTGGTTCTAAAGGTACCTCAGATGGCTTGCTTCTACAAATTTATTCTTCTTGGACATAGTTAACTCTCTTTCCACCTCCTTGAGAAGTAGAACCTTTTTCAGGACACCTATAGGCAGGATGTCCTAGCTGATTGTAGTGGTAGCACTTCATGGTGGAAATGTAGGATGCTCCTCTTCCTTGATTCCTGGTGCTCCTTCCTCTCCAACTAGTGTTAGAGCCTCTACCTTTGTTGAAACCTCCTCTATTTGATTTTTCTTCTTGATTTTCAGTGAGCTTGTTCTCACTTTGTTTCCTTGAATCTGATCCTCTTCCACCATAGCCTCCTTGTCCACTTCCTTCTCTACCTCTACCTCTTCCTCTAAAGTTCGATTCTGATTTCTTTTTGTTCTTCTCTTCAACTTTCAATGCAAGTTGGAAACATTTATGGATGGTTGTGGGAGTCAATAAACTGATTTCCTCTTGGATATTCCATTTTAGGCCTCCAAGATACCTAGCCACCTTGATATTCTCATCCTCTTAGACTCTTGACCTCAAGCACAACTTCTAGAATTCTTCAGTATACGTAGCCACATCCAAATATTTTTGCTTCAAACTCTACCTCTTCTTGTGTAACTAGATTTCATAATCCTTAGGTAGGTATTGCTCCTTTACCTTGTTTAACATGGCCTTCCAGTTTGAGATTGGATGCTTACCCATCTTCTCCCTCTCTTCTTGGAGGTATTTCCACCATGTTAATGCTGAAACTCTTAACCTTGACTTTGCAACTTTTACCTTATGTGCTTCAGTTATGCCCTCACATTTAAAATGATTCTCAATACCTTCTATCCATTCCACCACTAGTTTTCTGTCCATTTTTCCATTAAAGAATGGAATTCCTTCAAGACTTTTGCCTCCTAGGGCTCTGAGAGCTTTTATAAATGGCTCCTCATTCATTGGAGGTTCTAGTTCAGGTATTATGTCTTCTTCATCAACTTTTTTCTTCCCTCTGCTACTGCTTACTTCATCTCCATCTTTTCTTTTAGTTGCATCTACAACTTCTTGAAGTTTTACCTTCATCTCATCTAGGGCTTCTTCCAAGAGTCTACTCCTTTCCCTTTGATCCTCTATCACTCTCTTTTTCTCATCTACTTCCTTTGCAAGATTTTCATTGGTGACCATCTTGTTTTCACCTACTGATACTACTGGCTGGAACATTTACCACAAGCCCAATCAATTTAGGCTCTGATACCAATATGATGTGGATAGAAGTCTCATTGTTGTTACAAGAACCAACTTGGCTCTACTCTGAGATATTTCTCCTAGATCTCTTAGGGCATTCATAAGCCTATCTAAGGTAAGTCACTATCAACTTTACCTCCTCTTCAAGACTCAGTCCCCATCAACATGCTATTCAACTCCTCCTCACTGAACCTACATAAATAGATTCATTAAACCAATATTTTTATAACATTGCTTTCATTCTCTTTCCTAGCCGAACTATTTCCAAGCTCGCTTAGGGTAAGATCTTCAAACTCTTTGATATTACTTCTCCTATAGAAAACAAAAAGGAAACTATGTACAAGGGCTCCTCTTGAGTTCCATCCCAACACATGACTCTCACCATGGATTCAGGAATCTCGAGGGGCCATTACTACTTACAACCTAGAACGGGTGAAGAACTAACAACTTATAAAATAGAAAATAAAGTAACTAATCTACTTGTATGCAAAAGGAACCACAAAGAAACTTGATATCCACTAAAAACACAGTCTGCAACTTCTCATTACTGGAAACAAAACAAAATAGTACAATAATCTGCAAATCTCTAACTTTCATGTAGCTTCTCTTCTTCTTCAATCTCTACCCTCTAGATCTCTACAATGAAGGCTTGGAATGTTATTAATAACCATCCTTTCATTGAAATGACCCTAACTGCCCACATATTCTCAAGCATCTCCTCAGGAATCGTTACAACTAACCATACTGTCCATAAAAGACAAGATCCACTTTTCACAGGCCATTACAATTGACTTTACTGAGCAACAATAATGTTAAACTGACCACTAGTCAAAATTAACCGATAGTGTTACCTGACAGTGTTAATTGACACAGTGTTAACCGATAGTCAGGAAACCAACTAAGCAACCTAGCTAGACATGGATTGACCTAGTCATATCCATCTTAGGGAAAACAAATGACCTTCTAAGGTCCACACACTCTCTCCTGATTTGGCTAGAGTCAGTACATGCCATAAATAAAGAGCTAAGGGTTTGAGCTAGGTGTGATCCTGCACCACTTAATTTCAATTATAAATTTTCCTGAATAGTGAATTTATTAGAAAAATTGAGTCAGAGCTAGATAAGCTCATTACAGTGGTTTCAGAGTGGTCTCCTGCTAGCCTGCAGGAATTTGGGCTCAGTTTCAGTGGTTCTGAATATTGTCATTTTTTGTATTTAGTATTTCATTCAATGATTGTTTATTCACTTTCATGGCTGGTGACAAGAAATTCATTCCAGGTAGACACTATACCCATAGAAGGCATACTTTACCACCTTGGAATGGTGCATTTGATGGTGATGCAGTGACATTGGCAGAAAGAGAAGGAAATAATGTCATTGTACCATAAGCGACTCTCATGTTAGATGAGCTATCTAGTAAGGTACATAGCAATAGTACCTTAGATGTCCAGGTGTGCATTGCTGATAGTACACATGATGTTGCAGTTCATGAGTTTATACCATATGCAGACACAATTTAGTTTCCTATAGAGGTCATTGGTGATGATCAGATTTATAGTGAGTTATATATTGTGGGGAGTGCATACTACACATTTGTTCACCATGTTCATGACTTGTATCGGGTGCAGAGTTGGTATGTGACTAAGCTGGATTGTTCACAAGATGATTGGGTAGATATATTGGAGGAGAGTGTGTTGAGGTCTCCTACAAAGTTGTGTTCTAGTGATATCTTGATTTCTATAACGCAGGTACTAGATACTATTTTATAAGTTATATTATCGGTCCCAAAGATGTTATTGGTATGTAGTTGGTTCATTGATAGCAAGGATATCATGTGCTTCTACCTATGGGATCCAAGTGGAGGTTGGAGTTCAGTGTGTTACCAAATTGCTTGAGGACAAGAAATCTTACGGAGGGCAGACTGTAATGTCCCCATTTTGTTAGCATCTAAGTTTAAGAGATTAGCCTATTATTTTGATCCTCGTAGGCTAATTATTATAGATAGAGGATCTTCTAAGGCACAGACTTGGCTTGGGAGGGTCTTGTCTTCCCCACAATTTAGTAAGTTACAGTTGGTCTTTGTTTGGCTCAAATTGGACTTCATTTGAGCTTAGTTTTGTGTGCTTACTATTTTTCGTAAGTCAGGTGTTGATTGAGATGAACCCTTTCTATTTTTGGAAAGTGCATTTGGCCACATGGAGAAATAATAGGTGTGACTCCTATTTTAGACGACATATTAAAATGATGAGTACTTTAGGAGTTATTAAATTTTAGTGGCCAAATTATTATTAAAACATTAAATGGCTTATTATAAAATTATAAATTAACTTTATAATTTCACTTAAGTTGAGGGTTGAGTCATCATTAGAAGGGGCCATTTATTTAATTGATTATAATCCTAAGTCACATTATTATAATGATACTATATTATAATAATGTTTTTAAAGGAAGTTGTTAAAAAAGAGTTGTGTTGAGTGGAATTCATTTGGGAAACTTTTGTCAATGGAGGATTATAAATATGAGTCCATTTGACGATAAAAGGGCATTTGATTATTTGATTGTCTTATTTTCTTATTGTCTTTGTGACATTCTTGAAGGTCTGATTTTTCATGCCCTTGCTGAAGTATAAGGGCCTGATTTTTGGTGGTGTCTTTGCAAGTTTACTGTTGAAGTATAGAAAAATTGCAATTACTTCTCTACTATATCTGTTGTGGCTGAGAAGATAATTTATTTGCATCTTCCATTACTGTTCAACTATGGCTAGGAATATATTATGGTGCTGAAGAAATTTAGTGATCCGGGTTACAGATTTGAATGCCCTTTATATTTGTTGTTGTAGGCGTTTATAATCCTACTATCCAGGGGTTAGAAATTGGTAAACGATGTTGGTGTTTGATTTGAATACCAGATCTAGGTGCAAGTATCTCTACTATAGTACCATTATCATCTACAAATGAAGCACCAGTATATGGAAATCACAAAGGTTGGGGTTTGATTTCATGTGTCTCAACAGACAGTGTTTGGGTGTTGTTTGTGACTGAATATTGGAGGGAGTTAGAGCTATGTACATGACGCTTGTGACTAATAAATTACAACCTTCATCTCTTCCTTGAGGGATGTCATGAATGCCATCATTGGAATCATTTATTTTTGTTTCTATCACCTATGGAGGTCAGACTCTTCTTGCACGTGGGGAAATAAATAGGTCCAGCTTCCACATTTTTCAATAGATGTGGGATTTCAGAGATTAATAATATGTTCCTTTTTATGTATAATATTTTGGTTGAAACAATAATAAATTTCAAAATTTAGGGATGACTATAATCATATGTCTAAATGATTTATTTGATGCACATGTTCAAGATCTATTTATTGGAACTTAATTCCAAATAATCAATTTCAATTATAAATTTTCCTGAATAGTGAATTTATTAGAAAAATTGAGTCAAAGCTAGACAGTCGCATTACACCACATGAGTGGAGATAAAGAAAAGTTTGAAACTTTTGAATATTAAAATGGTGGATCAGTAAGAATGGGTAATGACTCACCTTGTCTGGTTGAAGGTAAAAGAACCATAATGTTGAATAATTTGATCATATGTGAAAATTCATATTGGGTGAAAGGGCTTAACTATAATCTATTGAGTGTTTCATAGCTGAATAACATAGGACACCAAGTTTCATTTGAGAAAAAAAGGCAAAGATCTTTAATTAATCAGGAAGGTTGATCAGAACTGGTGAACAAACAAAAGTTAACCTATTATATCTTGATGATATTAACACCACTTGTTTAATGGCTAGAAATGAAGACATATGGTTGTGGCATAAAAGGTTATGTCATGTAAATTTTGACAACATGATTAGGATAAGAATGTTAGGATTGGATAATACTAAGATGGGGGGGGTGAATCTATATTATAGCACTTTACTAAATTCTTCAACCATTTAAACATTAACCATAAACTTGCAGTAAAGAAAAGAACATAAGACAATGACACAGTACTCATAACACCATATTTTGTTTTTGAGGAAACCCTGGGCAAGGGCAAACCCCAGTGGGGATGGTACCCACAAGCATGTACTAAAGTATAATGTTCATTTTAGGAGACCTAGCCCTGTTAGGAGATAAATATTACATAGCACATTTCCTTTTTAAAGGAATTACAACCCTGTCAAAGGTTCACAACACCCTGTTAAGGGCCAAATAAGCTTATATCTCTTACAAAGGAATTCTAATTACAAAGTGTTCTTATTCATGAACAAAATAAGAAAAAATAGTGCTTAGATAGTTTCTTTATATCTCTTCAATGATCTCTATCATTCTCTGCTCTTCTATTCACTCAACAACTCATTCAACTATCTATCTTCTACAACATATCTTTATCAAAAAGATCTTACATATATATCTCACAACTTTACAAAGCCGGCTCCCAATATGAATATTACAAATATTACAAAGTTGACCTTTAATACAAAATACATTTAATATAGTAAATATCAAATGCATATTCAACACTCTTTCATAGTGAATGTGTAGGTTATCAAAAACCAAAATCCAACTTCAATTTCCTGGAGTCCAAGTCATACTCCCTCCATCTTCGCTACTGTCCAACTGCTCTCTATCATTGTTCTGTTGTTGTCTGTCTGTCTTCAATTCTTTCTAACTCATCATAGACATAACCAAAACCAAATCAATCTTAGGTAGAGGTCACACATACCACATACTATATTCCTCTAATCTCTCTTTCGATAATTCATCGATCTCAATCTTTGATATCCAAAATACTTATGTACCTCTGCTTCTATACTTAGTCAATTTCTGAATCAGCAAAACTTATCTTTATAGGAATTGATCTGAAACCTAGATGTGTTTCCATAAATGACAACCAAAAATTGAACCACATTTACAAAATTGATCACTTGCCAACAATCTCTCCCTTTTGCATTGATGGCAACACTTAACCAAAAAAATGAATAAGTGTTATAATCAAAATTTTCTTCTCTATATTCTCTTCTTCCTCTACTTGTCTCTTCTCCTATATATATATTTTTCCTTCTCTCTTCTCCCCCTTTGACAACAATGACAAAGCTGCATACAAAATAATAAGATTTAGTGCTTGCTCACCAGTTTCAGAATGTCTTGCAAGGAATCTTCCAAGATATTCACTTCTACATTCCATGTTTTGAACAATATTTGGCTAATATGAATTAAGCCATTTAGTGCAAATGATGTGGTCTTAGCTTCTTTCAATTCTGTGGGCATAGATTTTTTCAATGAATCTACCACTTTCTCCAAGTCTGGGAGATGAACCTCAAGTATGGATAGCTTAGGATTGATAAAGCTCTTCAGCAGATTAAATCTTGTCAATACTCTCCCTTTCTCATTATCCAATACACTGAGTTTAGCCAAAATTCTTGTGACTTCCTTGTCTATCTCTATTTTAGATTTTGAAGAAGTTTCACAACCATCCATCATACTGTTCAGAGTTTCCCTCTTTGGAAATAATATATTCTATGTTCTGAACATGCCTAATAGGATTCATGCAATAGCTAAACACTTTTCTCCCATGTCCAATGCAGCTCTTTGCATTTGTCAAACAAGTTTTCACAATGCCTAAGGCCCATGTGATAGACTTGAAAACTTATGTTAACTTCTTTTCTAAATATTTGATCTCTGCCTTCTCCTCTACAATCTTTATCAAATTCTCATAGTTCCCATAAAATTCATCAAGTGTTATTCTCAGATTTTCAATGTCATCTTTGTGCTGAAAAACAATAGGTACTGGAAGCAATTTGTTCACAGTATCAATTGCTCTTGTAATTAATTTAGCCTTTTTGTCTCCTTTCTATTCTGATCTTTCCTTGGCTTTGTTCAATGCAGTAAATTAGAATTTGACCAACTCAACTTCATCCATGCTATCAACATTCACATCACTGCTTGCCAACAATGAGATAGATAATGAGTTTACTTCTTTCTTTTCATCCTCTTGCTATTCTATCTTCTATTCTTCTTCCTTTTTCTGCTCTACTTCCTCTTTCTATTCAGCTTCATCTGCTATAGGGGTGTCCTGATTCCTTGTAGAGGGATGCTTTTCATCTTGTGAAGTGTCAAGAGTCACTACCACACTAGAAGCATAGAAATCTAGTGGTGGATCTACTTCGCTTTCCTCAGCATTTGTCTATGTTGCTTTTGAGATTTCTCCCATTCCTAATTGTGTAGGCAAAGTGGTCTTATGAGGTGGGGACTTGTTAGAAGTAGTATTCATCAATATCTTCTCCAGTGCCTTCTGATTTTCCTCAGTGAATTAATTATACTTCCTTGCCATGATTTTCAACAATGTTACTTTGGTCCTTAGCAAAGGTTTTAATTCCTTGTATATTCTATCCCGTTCTTGTATGGATATTACAGGAAGCATGTTATCAATTTCCTTATTCCTGATTATATCATCCTCAATCTGTGCTAAGTGTTTTCTTCTTCTCCAATCTCTCATATAGGTCTATAGGTATAATTCCTTCAATTTCTAAAAGAGTCTTTTTGAAAGTGAGTAAATGTTCAATCACAATGTCTTCAATCTTAAGTTTGTCTGAATCTCCAAACTTGTCATAATATTTGTCAATCATGACTAGTTTACCTTGTTCTATTGCTCTCTTCTCTATCATTTTCATGTCAAGCTTCCGTATGTTCTTCTTTGCTTTCTTCTCTTCTCTTACTATGATCTTTTCTTTAGGTGATGTCTGCATGCTTGATCTAGTTACTCTAGGAGTGATGTTCTCTATTTATGATGTTTGTTGTGATGGAGGAGGTGGACTATCTACCATAACTACCTCAAGAGTGGGAGGGGCTACAGTACTTCCACTTGCTAGTCCAAGAGATCTACCTGTCATCTTATTTTTCACTTCTTTCAGTTCTTCTTCTGTCAACCCATCCTTTACACCACAATCATGTACAAGGTTTTCAATTTTTATTTTCCTCAGACCTCTAGTCTATTCTACTCTCACCTTTGCCAATTTCTCCTCATATGCTCCCCATATTTCTTCTGATGGATCAACTTCTGATGCAATAATATGTTCTACTTGAATGGTAAGTATCTCAGAACTTACTTCATAACCCATGGGAAAACACCATTTCTTTCTAAGTGTGACTGCTTCAAAAAATACACAATCAGTTTCAACCATGAAATAGATTGTATCCTTGTACTTTTAAACAATATCCTTATGTATCATGTACCTATTCTTCATCTTTCTCTATAGTATCTTGATCATACCAAATATTTAACCATCAACCCAAGTAGTGTTATGTCTCTTGTAGCTCTGTGAGATTAAAATACCAGTAGGTATCCCAGATTTCCAACCACTAGGATGTAAGCCAAGAAATTTTTGCTCAATATGAACAAACATATGCATCAACAATTAACCAAATTTGAAGGTCTTAGTTATGTCCTTCTTCACTAGCTTCATATTTTCAAGAAATTGTTGTGCCAGAACTTCTCATAGGTTAGATTTCACATTTTCATTCACCATTCTCCATGCCATCATGATTAATCCTGTAGATACTGAGTTAGGTCTACTACTATAGTATAATTTGTATCCAAGTATCATAGCAATCATTCTCACATCTTGCTAAAAGATGTCATTCACTGTCATTGCCCACCTGTCCCATTTAGAATGAGTTAGGGTTTAAACTTCTTTCTTTACATGTTTCTCTGCAATAGGGATGACTCTGGTATTGTCCATTCCATTGATTTCATGAATTAGGTCACTACAGATCTTTATAGGTTGATCATCTATCCAAATGAACTAATCATGAACCCTTCTCAATAGTATCTTAAACCGTTCATCTTCATCAAATTCGCATAAGTCCAGAATTTTCATTATGCTTACCTGATCAATGTGTTTGTATTCTTCTTTCATGATTCCATTATCAGTCATATACTCCATCTTAGTTGATATATCATCAATTCCCATTTTATCATACTTACAATGTATATAAGCCCTAATATCTTCTACGTGTAATACGCCATACAGGGTTTGAGAAAATTCTCCTTCTGGATCCTCTTCATAGGACTTAAATGAATGTTTCTTAAATTTGTACCTAGGTCATTCTACAACATCAAAAATAATAGGTCCATAGCTAGATGATGTAAAATACCTTTCTTCTATTGAATTCCGCATTTATTCTTCAATCAATCATGCATGGAAAATGTAGAATAGTCTAAATCTTTATGCTCTCTGATCTCCTTAGCTTGCTCTTCGTCAAATGGTAAAGAGGTAGGTCATCAAATGGTTCTTTATACAAGTTTAAGTCATGAATTTTTCTTTTACTCAATACTATCTAGTTGGCTATTAGATATCGGAAACAAAATATATGCGTGAGCTAACATTGCGGTCTCAGATTTATGTTCCATGATGTCGGTCAAGTTTATACCTAAGCTCACTCAAGCTCAATCCATGAATTTCAGGGTAGGATATATTCTGATGTCTATATCCAATGCTCCCCCTAAGGCCATGATCAACCAATTAGGCTGATTCTATTTTACTACCATCAAGCGAAGATCCAGTAGCATCTACTGACTCTCCCTGAACTAATGTCTCACTTGTTTCTTTGATCTTCCATATCTTACCGCTATTTCTATCTTCTGCTTTCTTAAAAAAACTTTCAAAATCACTCTTCAAATGTGCAACACTCTTACCAATATCATTTGCATTCTTCTGTGAATTCATAGGAGGTGATACTCTTCTGTTGTCTGAACTATTATACCTGCAAAACTTTGCTATATGTCCTGGATTATTGTATTAATAACATATAGGAGGTCTTCTTTCTTGATTAACTTGTAGCGTACGGTACTTCACAATGTGTCCAATGTTATTACATTTGTAGCATGTAGGTTTCACTATAGATTCTCTTCCATTGTCTTGTCTATATCCAGATTGATTAGGTTTTCTGTATTCTACTTTCTTGTGCCCATATCCATTACATTTAAAACAATAACTAGAAAAAGTTCTAAAAGGGACATTACCTTTGTAGTCTCTCTTCATGTGTCCAAATCTATTGCAACCAAAGCATCTACCTCTGAATGGTCTGATCTACTCTCTAGATTCTTCAATAGAAGGTTTCTCAACATCAATCTTCTCATTTGATTTCTCTTCCTGATTCTTTGAACATTTAGCTTCATTGAAGCCAATACCTGTCATATCACCTTTAGGTTTCTGTTTGTCTCTCTATTCATCAATAAAATTACTGCTGGTGTGAAGTTTCTCAATGTGTTTCTTTGCTTCAGCAAGTTCACCTTTTATAATCTGATTGTATTTATCCATTTCTAGATATTTGTTCTTGTAGTTGTCATCCTCATTCTTCATTTGATCTAATGCACTTTTTAAAGCTTCTTCAACTTTCTTCTTAGCATCCTTCTGTATCTGTATTTCTTTATCCATAGTCTCATTTTCAAGTTTTAGGGTCTCATTCTCCTCTTTTAGTTGCCTCATCTGATCTGAATTGTCTTAATCTGAATCTCCTTTTATCTAAACCATAAGATCTTGTCTTTCACTTCTAGAAAGCTCAAGTTGTTCTTTGAGTTTCTTTATAAATTTCTCAGCTCTTCACATGTTTAATTTCAACTCTCCATTTTCTTCTTTTTCTTTGTCAAGGTCTTCGAGTGCAGCATCAAAGTTTTCTTGCAAACTATCCAAATCCATTCTGATCTCCCTCAAGCTGTTAGACTTTCTCTCCAAGGGCCAGAAGCTCTAATACCAATTGTTAGGATTGGATAATACTGAGAGGGGGGGTGAATCAGTATTATAGAACTTTATTAAATTCTTCAACCATTTAAATGTTAACCATAAAATTTTAGTAAAGAAAAGAACATAATAAAATAACACAGTACTCATAACACCATATTTTGTTTTTTAGGAAACCCTGGCCAAGGGAAAACCCCAATGGGGATGGTACCCACAAGCATTTACTAAAGTATAATGTCCCTGTTAGGATACCTAGCCCTATTAGGAGCTGAATATTACATAGCACTTTGCCCTATTAAATAAATTACAACCCTGTTAAAGGTTCACAACACCCTGTTAGGGGCCAAATAAGCTTACAACTCTTACAAAGTAATTATGATTACAAAGTGTTCTTAGTCATGAACAAAACAAGAAACAATAGTGCTTAGATAGTTCCTTTATATCTCTTCAATGATCTTTGTCATTCTCTGTTCTGCTATTCGCTCAACAACTCATCCAACTGTCCATCTTCTACAACATATGTTTATCAAAAAGATCTTACATATATATCTCACAATTTTACAAAGTCGGCTCCCAATATGAATATTGCAAAGTCAGGTTGAATAAATTTTCACCATCCAAAGAAAGTTCATAACATTTTTCAGATGGAGCATGTGCGTGAAAATTTGCGCCTTCGATAGGTGCAGCTGAAGGAAAAGGGGGGTGGCAATACGCATCAAGGGAAGAAGCAGCAAGGGTTTTCTAAACATCATGGGCGAACATTTTTGGTGGATGGGGTTTGTCAATCCTCTGGCTCACAAGGGGGAAAATGGAGCCAGAAAAAACTAGGGTAGAATACTATCAACGGTCATTGGATCAAGCAAGGTAGTACGTGTTTCTTTCAAACCTGATCTCATGGCAGGAAGTTTGCTCCTCCTAATTTCTAACCTCCCCGTATTAAACTAGCTATTGACATTTGCACTAGCCCTTTTCTACCTAACCCTATTACTAATGTTAATGGCATCCAAATTGGGACATTTGATTTTGCTCTTCCTCCATTTGTCTCCTGGCCTAATTTGTTTCAGATTTGGCCTCCTACTTTTGTGTCCTCACCTAACAATAATCCTATTTTATTGCACAAAGCTCCTTCAAATTCAAACCCTTCAGCACATTCAAACTGTATGGCTTTTTTCCCCCATCCTTCCCACAATGGAATTTTGGGCTCTCATCCTAACCCTTCTTCCGTGACACCGCTGATGCAGCCTCCCGGTTCCATTTTTCAAGATCCTCATGATAACGATACCCCAGAGCCTGTGTTGTTTCTAGATGATGGCCTTCTTCCTCCATAGGTTTCACTCATGCAGGATTATGCTATTATTGGTAAGATCTGGAAATTTATCCCTATTTCTGATTTCCACTCCTGGGCTTATGCAAACTGGACTAGTTTATCTGATATTTTTTATATGGATCATGCTTCAAATTTCTTTATAGCTATTTTCCATTCCACTACGAACAGAGATATAGTTCTTGGTAATAGATTCTGGTTTTGCTTTGGCTCTGGTATTTCTATGGTTAAATGGGTTCCTAATTTTAAAATGAATGACTCTGCATGTGCCTTGGTTCCATTTTGGATTGAAATGCCAACTCTCCCTCTATAATATAGGGATATGGATGTCATTGAAGCCATTGCTAATAAATTTGGGTCTTTTATTCGGCATGATCTTCTTCCTTTTGAAGAACCTCATCGATCTATTCATGTATGTCTCTTGCTGGATACCTCCAAACCACTGCCTAAATCCATTACTCTTCAGTCTAATTAGGGTTCTTGGAAGCAGAACATTATTATCCAAGATGCTCGCACTATATCCCTTTATGCTAATCTTTTGGGTCATTTTACTAATAGTGTAAAGATTTGAACTCTTCAAAGTTGGTGGTTTGCAAGGACTGTACTACCTTCCCATCACAATTCTCTTTGGTGACCCAAATGGGTTGATCTTCTTCATGTACACTCCCTTTGGATCTAAGCCCTGCTATAAGTCACCAGCCAAATGGGGATGTCTCATCGGATAATCAAAGCCAACCCTCACCTGTGAATGATATGCAATTGGTTTGTAAAAATTAGTGTTCCTTTTTTTCCTTATCCTCTATTCGCTCTTTTTTTTGCATGCTAAAGATGTATTTACCTATTATTGTCTCGATACTCAAGGGTGTTAACTTCACTAAAACTATGTTTCATACAGTCTCTCTGTCGGTTCCTAAGGTATTGAATTCACCAATAAAGGATTCCATTGTTAAAAAATTAATGTTTTCTGATAACCCTCTTCACTTCTATCAGATGACTCCTTAGCATGCGGATCTTATGGCTATTGAGGTGTCCTTGGCTGTTGTATCTTTCCTCCAGAATGATTTTTTTCTGATATGCAATGTGTGGATGATCTGGCCCCCCTTCCTAATTTTTTTCCTAACTCATATGATTCTCCTGTTCAATCCTTGATTGATATTGATTGTTTTTCAGTTAAGTATGATCTGCACACTTTAGTTAGCATTAAGGATGGTGCTTATGTCTCTCATGATAGGGATGATTGTCCTCCTCTTCCTCCTGATGATTTAATTTGTCATTTTTTTGATATTGGTATGGACCTTGTCAGTCATTCTGTGCCTCCAACATATGAGGATCTAATGGAATCTTCAGTCAAGAAACTTGACAAGGTTGCAATTGTTCAAACTCCTTTATCTCCTAAAGTCAAAGCAACTACGACTAAAACTAGAGGAAGAAAGTCTAAGGAAGCTAAGGCTTTAGAAGAAATTGTGGCTAGTGTCCAGTCAACATTGGATGCTAACTTTTCTACTTCAAAAAGATGTTCGACAAGGATAACTAAGGGTTCTCCTTTTCCACAATGAAGATCCTCTCATGGAATGTTAGAGGCCTAAATTCCCCTGACAAGAGATCTAGAATCAGGCTTAGTCTTGATTCTTCCCAATATGATGTTGTCCTCCTTCAAGAAACAAATTTGTCTACTGATACTTTCTCTATTTCAGTGGGTTAATGAGTCTCTTGGAAAAACTCCTTTGTTGCTTCTAATGGTGCCTCTGGTGGCCTCACTGTCCTTTGGAATGCTAAGACAGTTTCACTCTTTCCACTTCAATCTGGCCCTAATTGGAAGCTAATTAGTGTTAGGAACTTTTCTTTAACATTTTTTCTGATTAATTTGTGTGGGCCCACTTCTTTACCAGCTAAGTTTCAACTTTGGCAGACGTTAACAAACCTTATCCAGCAATTCTCTAATTCAAAATTCCTCTTAGCTAGTGACTTCAATGCTATGTTGGGTTCAAATGATAAGAAAGGGGGTGTTTCTCCTCCTATTCGGGTTGTCTCTGATTTTAATAACTTCATCCTTGATAATGATCTTTTTAACATTCTCCCTTCAAATGGATCTTACACCTGGACCAACCGTAGGTCTGGTTTTTTGCAAATTGTTGTTAGGCTTGATAGATTTCTTTGTTCTCAAAAATGGAAGTTGGAAAATTTCTCCTTATCTTTGGATATCTTGCCATTCTCTGATTCTGATCACTTTCCTATCCTTCTAACACTTGATGCATCCAACTCTTCTAATCTGACCCCTCGTAGATCTTCCTTTAAATTTGAATCCATTTGGTTTAGACATCCTCATTTTCATTCCCTTCTTAAGAAATGGTGGCTAATTGCCCCTAGTGAGGATAGAACCAAGATGTTTCAATTCTTTAGAAAATGCAATATATTAAAAAGTTGATTAAAGCTTGGAATGTTAATGTTTTCAAAAATATTTTTGAGAAAAAGTCCCAGTTAGAAAAGGATTTGATTACTGTTAACCAGCACATTATAACTTTTGGATTAGATCCTCAATATTATGAGGTTCAAAAATGGTTATAGGTTGAATGGGCTGAAATTTGTGCTAGAGAAGAAGAATATTGGCGACAAAAATCTCGAGAGTATTGGTTGCAACTGGGTGATCAGAACACCAAGTTTTTTCATGCTTCTGCTAAACATAAGGCTGCAGTTAAAACAATTTTTTCTATTAAAGATAACAATGGGAACACCTTCATTGATCCTGATGACATTAGGATACAAGGTGTGAATTTCTTTTCTAATTTATTATCTCCCCCTCCTTCTCTCCAACCTGATGATTCTTCTATTGATTTTCTATTGGATGCTATTCCCTCTTCTATCATGGCACAGGCTAATTTTAGTCTAATGGCCCCTTTTACTTTGGTTGAGGTCAAAAATGTTGTTTTTTCTTTAGCCCCTAATAAAGCTCCTGGCCCATATGGTTTCACTGGACTCTTTTTTCAAAAAGCTTGGGATGTGATCTGTTTTGATCTTTTGGCTGTTCTAGAAGAATCTAGAAAGAATTCAGCTATGTTAAAGTCTTTCAATTCTATGAATATTGTTCTTATTCCTAAGAAAGATGATCCCCAAACCTTTGCTAATTTTCAGCCAATATCTCTCTGTAATACTATTTATAAGATTGTCACTAAAGCTATTTACCTTCATTTACAACATATTATTCCTAGAATTGTCTCTCCTGAACAAGGAGGCTTTGTTCCTGGTAGGGACACTACAGATGGGGCTATTCTTGCTCATGAAACCCTTCATTCCATTAAAAATCATTCTATCTCCTCTTTTATTGTAAATTTGGATATGATGAAGGCTTATGGTAGATTAAGTTGGCCCTTTCTATTAAAGGTTTTAACAAAATTTGTTTTTTCCAAGAAATGGTGTAAATGGATTATGGCTTGTGTTTCTAGTGCCCATTTCTTAGTTTTAATTAATGGTTTTGCTGTGGGCTATTTTTTTGCAACTCAAGGGGTTAGGCAAGGTGACTCATTATCTCTCTTTCTTTTTATCACTATGGCTGAAGCTTTAAGCCAGGCTATTACTACTTCTCACTCAGCTGGTTTATGGCTTGGTGTTACCATTCCAAATACATCTGTTGCAGTCACACACTCTTTATTTGTTGATGATACACTTCTCTTTGGTATTGCATCTCTTCTTGAGGCCAAACAGATTCGTAAAGTTCTTGATATTTATTGCTTGGGATCTGGCCAAAAAGTTAATCCACAAAAATCTAAAATCTATATCTTTAATACTGATCCTAATCTTTCTACTAGAATTATTGGGATCCTTGGTTTCTCTCTTGATGTTCTCCCATCTACATATTTGGGAGTACCCTTTTTTATTGGGTCAAACAAGGCCGCTTATTGGCAATCGATTGTCAATCAGATCAAAGCTAGGGTGTTGGCTTGGAAGGCTAGATGGTTATCCCTCTCTGGTATAATTTTTCTAATCAAAATTGTTTTATCAGCCATTCCCAATTATTACTTTTCAGCCTTGTAAGCTCCTAAATCTATCCTTGGCCAAATTGATAAGTTAATTCAGGATTTCCTTTGGACTGCCAACATGATGGGTGAAAAGAAGCTTCCTCTTATATCTTTATCTGAAATGTCTTCCTCCCCTTCTATTGGTGGTGTTGGTCTTCACAATTTTTTTGCTCATAATTTGGCTTTTGGTGGCAAACTTGTTTGGAAACTTTTTTCTCAACCTAATGCTAAGTGGTGTCGGTTGATGCAAGAAAAATATCTAGATAATCAGGACCCTACTAGAATTTGGACAGTTTTGGATCCTCCAAAAGGTTCAGCCATTTGGAAATTTATTGTTAAATCTCATCATCTTATTACCTCCTCTATTTCTTGGGAAGTCCACAATGGTGAATTGGTCAATTTTTGGTTGGATTCATGGAATGGTTTACCTCCTCTTAACACCATTCAACCCTTCCTTGATATTTGGGAAGTGGCACAATCAAATTGGGGGTCAAAGCTTGTTAATTATGTATCTACAATTTCTATCCATTCTGGACTGGTTCTTTGGCTTGACTTCTCCCTTCTTCCTATTGACCCCCACTTTGTGTCTTCTGCTAACCTCTTTCTTTCTAAGAAATCTATCTTCTTTTCTCGATCTTTTGATCATCTTTTTTGGTGTCCCTCCCTGGATGGTAAGTACTCTGTTAAGTTGGGATATGAATTGATTCATACTAATCAAAATGTTAAAGTTAAACAAAAGGCATTTTATTTATGCTGCCATAAGTCTGTTCTTCCTAAGGCAGGATGTTTTTCTTGGCTGGTTTTAAGAAATCATGTTCTTACAAGTGATAGGTTGTCTAGACTCGACATTGCTAATGATTTTTCATGTGTGTTATGTAATCAGGCTCTTGAATCAGTTGACCACCTTTTTCTTAATTGTCCATTTTCCCGTGATTGTTGGCTCTTTGTCCTAGGAAATCTTGACTTCTTGATGCCTCTTCCTTCAGCTATTTGGGATCTCTTTCAAGCTTGGCATGTTCTGTATCCCAAATCCATGTTTTCATGTATTTGGATTTTCTCACCATCTTTGGTTTTATGGGCTATTTGGTGGGAAAGGAATAAACATATTTTTTGAAACTCTCCTTCTTCCCTACACACTGTGCTTAATAAACTTCATCACTCCATTGTTGAAGTTACAAATGCTTACACATGTAAATTCATGGGGGAGCGAGGATTTTCCTCTTGGGATAATATTATCTCTAAAAACTGGGTGGGATTGAAGTTTCCTTCTCTCCCTTTCCCCCTCTACCCTAAGGATAGACTTCAGTCTCGGGCCTCTGTTAAATGGTCCCCCCTCAAGCTAGTTCTATCAAACTTAATTTCGATGGCTCCTCTAAAGGCAACCCCGGGTAAATCTGTGATCGGTTTTGTTCTTTGTGATTATCATGGTACTGTTATTTATTTTGAAGCCTACCCTATTGCTCCTATTACTAACAATTTTGCTGAAGATTTTTCCATGTTATAGGGTCTTTCTGCTGCTAAGAGATTACATGTTTAGCATATCCATGTGGAAGGGGATTCCTCTATAATTATTAATGCATGCATTCAAAGATCTTCCTTTGCAAGGCATATTCACTATGTGATTCAACAAATAGGGTCCCTTCTTGACTCATTTGCTGAGGTTTTTCTAACCCACACACTTCATGAGGGTAATTCTTTAGCAAACTTGCTTGCTAATTATGGGGCAGATGATTGTTTCATTATCTACCCATCCGCTAATGTGACTTCAGCTTCCCACTCGCCGATCTTCCACTTGATTCAATCCAAATCTATTTGAACTTTTTAACATCTTGTAGCTGTCTCATTATTCTACTTTTTATTCCATCTTATGCCATATTTGTACTAACTGATGAATCCAAGTTTTTGTAAATATTTTCTTTGATCTTATCATATCTGTACTTCCTTTTTTACACATGTTTGCATTTATTTCTGATGTTCATTTCATGAGTATGCAGGTGGTTCGTCAATCTGGCTCGTTCCTGCATGATTTTATATCAAAGCATCTTTGTCCTTTTCTTGATTTGTTATACTTCAAGTAAATTTCCTAAAATTATGATTTTGAATGGGATATTATTGCTTCCTCCCTCCTTTCTATATAGTGCACTTCAAATGGTTCTTATGGCTTATTCTCCTCTTTTGTTCCTGCTGCGTATTGGACATGGCATTTCATAACTAGTTATATTAGTTTTTATGATCTTCTCTTTTGTATCGACTAACTTG
>MU225762.1:281257-296331 GCA_018584345.1 Thuja plicata
TGTAGGTTATCAACAACCAAAATCCAACTTTTATTGCTTGGAGTCCAAGTCATACTCCCTCAATCTTTGCTACTGTCGAACTGCTCTGTATTGTTGTTCTACTGCAATCTGTTTGTCTTCCATTATTTCTAACTTTCCGTAGACATAACCAAAACCAAATAAATCTTAGGTGGAGGTCATACATACCCCATACTTTCTTCCTCTAATCTTTCTTTCCCTAATTCATCAATCTCGATCTTCGATATCCAAAATACTTTTGTACCTCTACTTCTATACTTAGTCAATTTCTGAATCAGAAAAACTTATCTTTATAGGAATCGATCTGAAACCCAGATGTGTTGCCATAAATGACAACCAAAAAGTGAATCACAATTAAAAAATTGATCACTTTCCAACAAAGAAATAAAATGAAATTAAGAGGCTTGCCGAGCATGTCAAACCCTGACCATATCCTGTGTAAGAATTGTCAAAAAGGTAAAATGAAAAAGTCTAGTTTCAAGAGAAAAACCTACAAATCTAATGTCATTCTAGAACTAGTCCATACTAATCTATGTGGACCCATGAGAACTAAGAGATACTATGTTGATAGATACTTCATTCTATTTGTAGACCATTATTCTTGAATGATGACAATTATGTTCTTAAAAGAGAAATCAGAAGCATTCAAGATGTTTAAATGGTATAAAGCTATAGTAGAAAAACAAAGTAGAAATGAACTAAAATGCATAAGATCAGATAGAGGAGGAGAATTTATTTATGATGAATTCACTAACTTTTGTAATGAGCATGGAATTCAAAGATAGGTTTTTGCACCAAGAACACCATAACAAAATGGGATTGTTGAAAGAAGGAACAAATCCATTGTTGATTGTGCCAAAACACTAATGATTGAGAAAGGCATCACACAAATATTTTGGAGAGAAGCTGTCAGTACTGCTATCTACACATTGAATAGAGGTCAATTGAAGAAAGATACCTTATGAGCTATGGTATTGACCTACCCCAAATGTAAGTTACTTCAGAATTTTTTTAAGTCAATATTATATTTTGAAAGATGATAGAAATGGAAAGCTTGAATCCAAAGGTGAAGAAAGAATATTTCTAGGGTATTCTACCAAAAGCAAGGCTTATAAATGTCTTAACAAGTTCTCTAACAAAATCATTGAAAGTGCTAATGTCAAAATAGATGAATTTGCTGAGAAAAAAGATGAAGAAAGAAGGAAAGAACTAGAAGACTATAATAGTTTTGTCTATAATGAAGAACCTGGCACTCTGATCGAGCAATAGTGTATCACTCTTGAGCGACAGAACAATGCACCCGAGTATTAGGCTGCAAACACCGAAAATTAGGAAATTGCTCAAAATGATGTTCCGAGTGATGGTGATCAAAATGAAGGTCAAGATGATGATTAGAAAGATGAACAAAGAGCTAAACCATTACTTTCCAAGTATTTCAGAAGACACCATCTATAGAACTAGATCATAGGGGACAAAAAGGTTGGATTGAGAACCAGAAGTAAGCCACTGCACACTAGATATTTAATTTGTGTTTTTGAGACTAAATTTGTTAATAATGCACTTGAAAATGAAGAATGGGTCAGTGCTATGAATGAAGAGATATATAAGATTGATAATAACAATACATGGACATTAGTACCTAGACCGAATGACAAGAATATCATTGGTACCAAATGGATATTTAGAAATAAGCTGAATGGGAATGGAGAAGTCACAAGAAACAAAGCAAGATTAGTATGCAAGGGGAATGCACAAGAAGAAGGTATTGACTATGGAGAAACCTTGTCACCCGTCACTAGAATAGAAGGAGTAAGAAATCCACTTGCTTATGCTGAATTCAAAGGATTCAAGGTATATCAAATGGATGTCAAATTTGCATTCCTAAATGGAATACTAGAAGAAGAGGTATACATTGAACAACCAGAAGGGTTTTTTGATCTTGACAAGAGAAACATGGTTTATAGACTACACAAAGCCTTGTATGGATTGAAACAAGCATGAAGGGCATGGTATGAAAGACTTCACTCATATCTCATAAGTATTGGATTTGTAAGAACAAGTGAAAGTAGTAATCTGTATTTAAAAGAAGATACTGATGATAACATTTTGATTGCTGAAATATTTGTTGATGATATCATATTTGGGGGTAATGATATGTTATGTAATTCATTTGCTAATGAAATGAGGAAAGATTTTGAGATTTCAATGTTTGGGGAGATCAAATTATTTCTTGGTCTATAGATTCTTCAATCGGATGTAGGAATATACATCACACAATCCAAATACATCAAGGAAGTTCTCAAGATATTCAAGATGGAAGACTCCAAGTCATTTGGAATACCTATGGCAACTGGATGCAAGATGAAAAATGAAGACAAGTCAACTGAGGTAAATCAGACCCTATATAGATCTATGATTGGAAAACTCATGTATGTTGTTCATACTAGACCAGATATAGCACATGCAGTTGAAATAGTTGCAAGATTCTCTGCTAATCCCAAGGAATCAATATGACTGTTGTCAAAAGAATTCTGAGATATCTAAATAATACCAAAGACTATAGCTTATGGTATAAAAGAGAAGGAAAATTTGAGCTTCAAGTCTATACAGATTCTGAATGGGCTGGAAAATTAGATGACAGAAAGAGAACAACAAGAGGAGCATTCTTTACGGGTGATAGACTTGTCACATGGATAATCAAGAAGAAAGGGTGCATCTCACAATCTATTTCAGAAGTAGAATATGTGGCTACTTCTACAAATTTATCTAACATTGCATGGATCAAACAATTACTGGAAGGTATGAATATGAAAATTCTTGAACCAGTGATTATCTATTGTGATAATACAATTGCTATCAACATTTCTAAGAACCCTGTCATGCATGCTAAGACAAAGCATATTTCTCACAAGTATCATTACTTAAGAGAACAAGTGAAAGAGAAAGAGGTGATACTGGAATATGTTCAATCCAAAGAACAATTAGCAAACATATTCACAAACCCATTGCCTAAAGATACATTTGAGTGCCTGAGAAAAAGACTAGGGGTCCGACCCTTGTCTATTAGTCACTAAGTTGACTAGGAGGTTGCATCAGCCTACACATAATCAGAAGATCATTCATGTTGATGCAAGCAAAGAGATGGACTGCAAAGATATATCAGTACACAACAAGGTACTTATTTTCACTGAAGACTAGAGTTATTGTATTGCTGATGGAAAGGAAATTCAAGGAATATATTATAAAAAGGAGGAAGGATATAGTTTGGCATTATTGTGAAAGGGAGAGAGATTATATATCCATCATGATCATCTAAAGGGAGAGAAGTATCCAAGGGGAGAGATGACTTAAAGGAAGAAATTATATGCATATAAAATATCTATCAGAGTATTCAAAGGAAATATATTGTTGTCAAAGGAAAAAGAGATATAAAGAGAAATATCCATCAAGGAGAGGAACAGTCAAAGGGAGAGAATTGGAAAAGTTAACATTGCATATCTATCCATCTAAGGGAGAAGAGATTCTACAAAAAAGGGAGAGATAGAATCAGAATTTTCTACTTCTATCCAATGAAGGGAATGAAGAATAAAGAAAGTACTCTGCAAGAATCAAATCTAAGCTAGAAGAGCTTACCCAGAACTAGATGTTTGTATTGGTTATAGAATAATATGTTTGGTAAATTGTGGAGCTACAATTGATATATTTCATATTGTATTAGTAGTAATGTAGTATGTTTCCATCAATTCCAAAGGGAGAGATTGATGAACTATAACTAATTGAATGTTTGAGGATGTTAAGTTGATGATCACCGAGCTATAGAAAGTTAATGCAAGACATTAAATCTATTAATGTATTGTATTGTCATTGATGTCAAATTGATATACTCTTATTGGTAATATACATATTGTCAAAGACTTCAAAGAATCAAAGAGATAAAGGTTATGTTATCAGTAATGCATAAAATCTCAGTATACACCAAGTGAAAACAAACACTGATAGACAGTGCACCCTGATGGATAGAGAACCCTGAGAGAAGAGTCACAGTGATATCTGAGAAAGATACACGAGTAAGCATTACCGAGCAGAACCAAAGTGTAACCCAAGAAGAACTAAACATCACAGTGTTTCCTGATGGACAGAAAACCCTGACAGATAGAGATGGTCAATGACAAATGAAGTCAAGATAGAGAAAACAAGGAGTTAAACACCGATGAGAACTTAAGTTCAAAAACAAAAAAAAGACTTAGCTGGAAGGAGCTAAATATGGAGTTAACTGATTGATTACATTTTTTTCATCTACCCGTTAAAAGCTAGAGATAAGCTAGAGACTTAAATCTAGTTTTATTCCAGTTATCAAGGAGAAATCTATGGGATAAACTAAAGCAAGCTTTAAAATAAGAATGGCAAGATTTCTAGATCACGTCAAGAACAAGAAAGACAAAGACTTAGACATGGTGAAATCATCTCTATAAGAGAGACAAGCTAATTCATTATGGAAAAAGAGAATGCTGAAGAGAATACTAGTGAAGATAAGAAGTCTTTATACAGTCCTAATCAAACAAGCTGAAGATTAGAACAAAATATTTCTATGAACACTGAGCAACAGAGAAGCAACAACATCACTAAGCAGAAAGAAGTGGAGCAAAGGAATAGAAAAGAAACATTGATCAGAAAGGTATTATGATCTTACAATAGATTTGAACATCTACAAGATTAAGTTGTATTTATGAACAGATCATATACTATTTCAGTTTAACCAGAGATTCAAAAAATCTCTTCACAGAGTAGGAGTTAACTATCCTTTATATATTGAGATACATCCCAAGGAGTATCAAAAAGTTTCACATGAAGATAGCATAGTGAATGCTAGATATCAAGTGACAAACTATTATATTAAATCATCTAACAAGGTCGCACTTAATAGTGTGTTTGTAACCTTTAATAGGGTTGACTCTTCACCGAGCTCACTTTAGAAGAGTGAAAATTTTGGGTTACTGGTCCCAAGTGGTTTTTCCCTTAACAGGGTTTCCACATTAAAAATCCATGTGTCAAATGTGTATATGCTTCATTGCTTTGATGTTTTTCTTTACACATTACAAAAACAGGATTGATCGATAAACACTAAGACATTTACTATATTTTGGTAAAGGCTAGACTGTTATTCAGTAAAGCTTAAGAAAAGGGATAAACAGTATACTCCAAGCAGCATTTATTTGATAAGATTAATTTTTGAGGCCACTAATTCACCCCCCCCCTCCCTCAGTTATTCTAACAAGAACTTGGATATACACTTGCTCAACAATATGCCAAGATCAATATTAGTGACCATGATATATGTGAAAAAATCTAATATAACATCATTAGCCAGATTAAAATAGAACACCAGGAAAGGCCAGTATAAGAAAATAAATGTAAATACCAAAGCCCCAATTTGCAAACACAGCATATGAATAGAGCATCACAAAAATCACTATCTTATCAGAGCATACGAACAGAGTACCATAGGATATTGATCCTGTGCCTTAACACAATTGTATCACAGTTTCTTTTATATAAAAATAATATCAAATCATTGGATGTTCACATAATCAGAATTGCATGTTGTACAAACAATTAGAGAGCATAATGCCTAGTGATGTAGCAAAGCATAATGTCGTGATGTTTGGCAACAAACAAATCATACTTTGACTGTAACCAAATCAAATAGATACTTATCAAATTGAAAATTTTCATAAAAGATACTTATTTGTGAGAGCTCTTTGTAAGGGAGAAAGAAAAAAATATGAAATACACAATATTCTCCCCATAACCGTTTCCATATAGTGTAGAAGATAATCTCCACCAAATCGCTACATCACAATGGATATGAAGACCAATAAGGTACTCTAGAAATTCCAAAGTATTGCAATATATCTTCCCCATAACCAATGACATATAGCCTGTCAGATAAATCCTACCAAATCGCTACAACACAATGACTATAAAGAACATTGAGGTATCTCAAAACTTCCAAAATCATTGGAGGCCCAAAGTAATTTTTTATATTATATTCATTAATTTTAATTTTTGACATATTTCTAAATTTTATAACATAATCATTAATATATTTTTTATTTTCAAAATCGTAATAATTTTTGTATTATGAATTAATTTTTCATATCTATATCTTAAATTTTAGAAATCAAATATTCAAAAATTAAATTAACAAATGTCAAATGACACATTTAAAATATTAGAAAGAATAAAAATTATTTTTATTATTTATAATTTGTGTTTTGTTTTTTACATATATTATTACAATACTAATATGTTAATTAAAATATATTTATAACTATATGTAAAATAAATTATAAATATATTTTGAATGATTAACTAATTAATTATTATTAACACAAAGAAATCAAAATACAATATGTCTATCACATAATAATTTGATCAAATTCAAAATAATTTTTAAATATTTAGACAAATTCTTAGATTACTTACTTTAATATAAAATACAAAATTATATCTATTTTATCTAAAATAAGATGAAAAAATGCATAAATAATAAATTATTTTATTTTATTTTAAAAATTTATATGTAAAACTCATAAAATATTTTTTTTTAAAAATGATATTATTGATATAATCATATATTAAGATGAGAATTTAATTTATTAAAACTATAATACAAAATATCTTATATACATCTATCTAAAGAACACCAAAGACTAAATTTTTTTTTTTTAAAATGATACTTTGAAATCGTAAATAAAATTAATATTTAAATTTTTTATATTATAAATAAATATCTTAAATACATATTTATTGAATTCTAAATTAATATCTTAAATATATCTGTTCAAAAATTATCAAGTATTAATGGATATAGAAACCTTAATAAATAAAAATAAAATTTCCAAGATAGTAAAAAAATATAAGATCCTTGATAAGTAATATCATAAATTTGTCTATAAAAAATATTTTTTATAATCATTTTCATTAATAAATAATTTGAAAATATAAAATATTTTAAAATTTAATTTTTATTTTAATCAATTCTATTGTATGTAAAAAATAATTCAAAAAATAATTTAACTATATATTTACATATAATAAATACTAAATTGTGACTCGTTAATGGGAATGGAAGGGTTCAACCTTTGGCAGGGAAGCAGAGTGCAAAACCATGCATTTGGCAACCCCCATCTCTTGGATGGGTTAAAATCAACTTTGACAGCGCATCTTGTGGTAATCAAGGAGTCTTAAGGGTAGGTTATATTGCCCAGGATGAGAAGGGAGATATCTTNCAGGGAAGCAGAGTGCAAAACCATGCATTTGGCAACCCCCATCTCTTGGATGGGTTAAAATCAACTTTGACAGTGCATCTTGTGGTAATCAAGGAGTCTTAAGGGTAGGTTATATTGCCCAGGATGAGAAGGGAGATATCTTAGCACTTGGTGTTAAAAGACTGAAAGACGGGACAAATAATAAGGCAAAATGTTTAGCAGCTATAGGGGTCACCTTATGGCAAGGAAATAAGGATTGAGGTGCATCCATCTTGAAGGGGATTCACTCCTCATTGTGAATGGGATTTCAAAGGGTCATATGGATACGTGGTACCTGAACAAACACATAAAGAGAATACAAGCTCTGGTTGGTGAGCTTGAGGATTTTAAAATCTCACATGTGTAGCGAGCAGCTAATGACCTGGCAGATAAATTGTCAAATGTGGGTGTTGACGGGTCCCTAGTAAACAACTTTGAATTGTTTGAAGATTTGAGGCCTAACCCCTAGAGGAATTCTTTGATGCATGATTAGAGACCATAGACTATACACAATCATTGGGAGTTTTCAACATTGAGAATGTGATCTCAAAGTTGATAGGCACATGGTACTACTGCCTAAACAATGGAGGATGAAGTGACATGGAGCCCTTTTGCTCATGATTGGGAGGCAGTGATGAAATATTGAAATCAATGGATTTCGTGGTATGTGAAGGATGCATAGGTACAAGGTGAAGTAATGAGTTGGTAGAGGGAGTAATGTTAGCATGATGGCTTTGGAATGCTGGCTCTGAGAGGCTTCGACAACCCTTTTTAAAAAGTTGAAGTTGAGGTAAAAAGAAGAATAGAGCATCCGCAAGAAAAACTGCAAAGCCAAAGAAAGATGGAGGCAAATTTCTCATTGGGGACTTCTAGACAAATTCAAGCCTTTGTGGTGCCAATCATAGTGAAAAGGATAGGCAACATTTTTACAGAGGACGGGGATGATTTCTAGACCACAATTTGTGACATTTTTGGGGAGCACTTTCTGCAAACTTGGTGGAGACCATGAACAAATCTTGATGTGTCCCCATTGTTTGTGGCGCTGGCCCTCATGGTAGCGGAGTCCAAAGATGATGTGCAGATGGTGGTCAAGCAATGCATGGCCATCAAGTGGATAGAAGGCACCAAAGAGGTGTTGCATAAGACAGAGGTGAGTGTGAGTCTACACAAGGGAAGGGACCCCATTTGTATGATCGATGATGGGTGTCGCGAGCTCCAACGTCTAGTTGTCTGGTCATCAGCTAGCCCCAAGGATGTCCACCTTGCATGAGTGCTTGATGGGTGGAATGCACTGAANTCAGCTAGCCCCAAGGATGTCCACCTTGCACGAGTGCTTGATGGGTGGAATGCACTGAAGGCCATGTTGGTGAAGTGAAAGTTGGAAGCGCAAGGTGGGGAAGAGCTTAGGGGGAGAAAACACAAGTGGGCCCCAATTAAATCAATGAAAGAGGTGGGGGAGGATGGTAGACCTCAGGTGTGGAGGAAAACTTAAAGAAAAACAAGGTGGGAAGGTGACCAAGGTAGATAATAGAGATCGGGAGTCAGGGGATGAGCTAAGTGAAGATGGCACGGTCTGGGTGTAGGGTGTTGTCATGGTGGATGGGAGCGGTGGCTTTCAGAACTTTGCAAAGGAGGAGGCAGCAGCCTACTTTAGTTAAACCTGTGGGTGGGGGTTTTTTTGAGTTTTAATGTATAGTCTTTGATGAATATGGGCTCCAATAGTATAGCTAGGGGAATTTTGAAATGCATACTGTTATTTTGGCTGAAAATTTGGAAATGTATGCCATTTTGAAGCCATGTGTGGCAATTATGTAGGCATTGTTTTTAAATATCAATATAATACCATATTACCAATCAAAAAAATAAATTACTAAATTGTATATTTTAAAATTTAATTTTTATTTTAATCAATTCTATTGTATGTAAAAATAATTCAAAATATAATTTAACCATATATTTAAATATAATAAATACTAAATTTTATCTTTAATGCTATAACAAAAAAATTAAAAAAATTAAAAGATTTGAAATGCATTTCTCGCTCGTTGTTGAAACCCTTGTAGGCTCTGCTCCTAGTTTGTGAGTTTTTGTTGTTGGCTCATTGTCATTTGTTAGATCATTGGTTGCTATCTCACCTCCTTCTAATTTGCAGCCTATAGTTTATTCCTCATTGATGGTCCTTGTTGGTTCGTTGTTGAGGACTACTTCTGGTTCATTGTTGACGACCATTGTTAGTTCATTGTTGATGGTCATTGTTGGTTTTCCGTTAATGGTCATTGTTAGTTCGTTATCTTCTGGTGCTTTATCTTCTATTTTGCTACTAGTGAATGGTGGTTCCCTTATTGTGACATATTTCCTACCTTTGGGATCTGGCTCATGGAAAGTGAATGTTCTGGCTTCTTCCCCAAATTCTTTATCCTTTTCTAAGGTGGTTGGATCTTCTAGTGATAAAATCCCTTCTTCTGCTCCTATTCATCTATCTCTTTGGGGTAAACCCTTGCATTCTTCTTCTTTAATCCCTATTATTATTTGTGGGGAGAAGGTGTTTTATAATGAAGAATACTTCTCCAAGTGTGCTCTTATTTGTAGATTAAATGGTTTATGGCTTTCCCTTCCTGATTTGGATAAATGGGTTTCGGATTCTTGGAGGCCCATTTTTAAGGATAGGATTGAGTTTTATCCTATTGCCAAGGGTTTTTTTTTGGCTACTTTCCAAATTTTGGAGGACAAGGCTCAATTTTTGAACAAGGTATTTTGTTGTGAGGAAATAATTCTCTTTCTCTTAGGCCTTGGTTCCCTGTCTTCAACCCTCTAACTGAATCTATTAGTATTGTCCCTACTTGGGTTAGACTTCCTTATTTGTGTCTTTAAATTTGGACTAAGTCTTTCTTTGAATCTATTGGTAATTCTATTAGAAGGTTTATTTTTTGGCTAAAGATTCTTCTCTTATTTATTAGCATCCCACTTTCTCCCGCATTCTTATGGATATGGACATCTCACAAGATCTTCCTAGAGAAGTTGTCTTGATGGTTTGGGATAGACCTTGGTCTTAGATTGTTGAAAATGTCTTCTTTTTCATTGTAGGAAATGTTTTCTTACAAGTCATTTGGCTTTAGATCATCAAAAGTATTTCCATAGTAATGCTACTTGGTGAAAAAATGCTCTTCATGAGAATATTACTGTGGATAATGTTGATGATAATTTTGGGGATGAGGATTTGAATGGTCCTATTGAGACATTCTTGTAGAACCTCTTGTGTCTTGTAAGCATGTGGATCTTAGTATGACTAGTTTATATTTGCCCATTGTTGGTGGTCCATCATTGATAGACATTATTGGCCTATCATTGGCAGCTTTTGTTGGTCAGTTATTGATAGTTGTCATTGGTTTTCTAAATTTTGAGCATATTGTTCCCACCAAGCATGAGAATATGGTTGTGGTTTCTCCTTTTCAACCCTTTCTAGTTTTTCCTTTTATATCCCCTTTATCCTCTCTTTTAGAGGATGATATATCATGGATGGTTGTGCACAAAAGGAAGAGAGGTTTTCCAAAACATTTTGATGCCTCTCAATCTTTGGTCAAGGGTGTTCATGGTGGTTGGAAGGTGACAAAAGTAGTATAATTTCTTTATCTTCATTTTTCCCTTCCATTGTTTGTAAAGGGTTTTGATTTCCCTTCAAAACTTGCTTGTGTCTTCTTTTTGGTTGGTTTTAGTTTGTCTATGTTTTATCTTTAAACATATTTCTATATGAGGATTTCAGATCCTAGCTAAAATCTAATTGTACTAGGTTTAGGTCCCTTTCAAACCTGTTTTCCTCTAATAAAAAAATAGTATTTTTAATATTTTAACTATCATTTAAATATTGACAACATCATTATATCAAATCTAAAAAAAAGTAAAATAGATTTTAATACAAAATATTTGTAAAACTCTCATTTTAATCAAGAATAAATGTCTAAACTAAAATAAATAGTCTATCTTAAAATAAAATTGTTTGAAAAATTCAAGATTTTCCCTAACTTATGGTTTCAAAATATGTAATTCATTATACCAAGAAAAAAATCCATACATACAAGTTGACAAACAACTCAAACCTACTTATTAAACTAACATTATATTTAAATTCAAAAAATAGTTCTAATTAAACTAACATTACAATATAATTGGCTCTACAACTTTCCTACTTGTTCCTCTCACCTTATTTTTTGCAAAAAATTTAAAACCCTTATAGCACATGGCTACAGATTCTAGGGTGGACTTCGCCCCCCATGTGGAACCTCTTCCCAATATGGAAAAAGGTGAAAAACCACAGTCTTTATGAGGATTCACATTGATATTCTAGTAATCTACTGGGTGCAGTTCACGGTGCTGGTGGGACCCCTACTATTAAGGGGTGTAAGGGAAATGATGAAGCTACAAGAACATATTGGAGATGTGCCTTGGTTGGGTCTCATAACAATGTTGATGACATGTAACTGATTGAATGTTTGAAGATGTTAAGTTGATCACCAAAATGTAGAAAGATAATGCAAGACATTAAAATCAGTTAATGGATTGTATTTTCATTAATGTCAAGTTGATATAATCTGATTAGTTATATTCAAAGTGTCAAAGACTTCAAAGAATCAGAGAGATAAATATTATGCTTTCAGTAATGCATAAAAGACCAGCATTCACTAAGTGACTTCAAACACCGACGGCTAGTGGAACCTGATAGACAGAGAAAACTAAGAGCAAAGTCACAATGGTGCCCGAGCAAAGAAACTGACAAGCATTACCGACGAGTAGAATCATAAGCAATATTGATGGCCATAATTACAGTGTTAACCGACAAAGTAGCCCGAGGAGAACTGAAGTGTTAACCTAAGCTATTAAAGAGTTAAAACACCGAAGTTAACTGAAGTTCAGAAATGAAAAAATACTTAGCTGGTAGAGCTAAAGATAGACTTAACTTATTGTTGACATTGTTTTATTCAACAAGTTAAAGCCAGAGTTAAGTAAAAGATTTAAAAAAATTTATCCATTTGGCAAGAAGATTTCTACGAGATAAAATAAGAGTTATGATTTTAAGCAAGATTGGCTAAGATTGCAGAACACGCCAAAAATAAGAAAATCATAGAAGTAAGAAATAGTGATATCATGTCTATAAAGAGACAACTTAATTCATTATGAATTAAGGGCAGTGAATAGAAAAGAGGATGTTGAAGAGAAACTGATGAAGAACAACTTCATACAGTCCTGATCAATCAAGCTAAGGAAAGAGCTAAAGATTTCTATGGACACCAAGCAACAGAGAAGCACAACATCACTGAGCAGAAAGAAGTGGAGCAAAGGTATTGAAAAGACATATTGATCACAAAGGTAAAATGAGTTTACAATAGATCTGAAAATATGCAAGTCTAAGTTGTATGTGTGAACAAATCATTTACTATTTCAGTTTAACCATTGATTTAGAAAGTCTATTAACCAAGCAAGACTTAACAATCCTTTCTATATTGAGATGCATCCCAAGGAGTATCAAAACCTTTGATCATGAAGATAGCATGAGATGCTAGATACCATTTGAAAAACTACACTGGATTTGGCCATAGAAGGTAGCAAAGAGATGCTCAATTCAAGTGACAAACTATTCTATTTAAATCCTCTAACAAGGTCACACCTAATAGTGTGTTTGTAACCTTTAACAGGGTTGTCTCTTCACCGAGCTCACTTCAGAAGAGTAAAAATTTTGGGTTACTGGTCCTAAGTGGTTTTTCCGTTAACAGGGTTTCCACGTTAAAATATTCATGTGTCAATGTGTTTATGATTCATTACTTTAGTTCTTTTGCATTACACATAACTAATCTAGATTGATCGGTATACACTAATAAATTTACTATTTTTTGGTAAATGAAAGACTGCTATTCTATAAACATTAAGAATAAGGTTTAACAGTGAACTCTGAGAAGTAGTTATTTGATAAGTTTATTGGAAGGCATACATCTTGTAGGACTGAAGATAACTAGAGGCTTAATATTGTGGTACTAAATTTTTGGGTTGATATATTGGAATATTTTTGAGGCCACTGATTCACCCCCCCCTCTCTCATTTATTTCTAAAAATTGGTATCAGATCTTGTGTGCTTAGAAAGGGAGTTTAACAACTCAAGAAAAAGATCACAATATGAACAAGTGAGATGTGCCCAAGTTGAATAAAGACAACTTTGAATCATGGCAAAGAAAAATAAGACTCCACCTATCAGGTATTGGTAATGATGTTACTCAACACCTTGATACTGAATATGTGTTTCCTATAGGACCTCACACTCTTGAGAAATTGAGAGAAAATCATGAACATAATTGCATGATGATAGAGCTTGTTTCCTCACTCTTTGATGTTGAGTTTGAAGATGTCAAAACCTGCACCTCTGCCAAGTAAATGTGGGATAAATTGAAGCTGGTACATAGAGGAGATGCAAATGTACTAAGAGAAAAGGCAGATAGCCTAAGAGGGAGGTTTGATGACCTAAGGATGAAAGAAGGAGAAAATATCACTTAGTATAGCTGCAGAATCAAAGAGATAGTCAATGTTATCCGAGGAGTTGGAGGTGTACTTGAAGAAGAGACAGTGGTAAGTAAAATCTTAAGAGCCTTACTACTTGTATATGTTATTAGAGTATCTACTATTCAAGAAATGAGAGTAGTTGCAAACAATAAAGTTACTCTAGATATTTTGATTGGTAGACTGATTTCATTTGAGATGAATAACTTTGATAATAGTGTCTTACCATCTATATAATCTGCATTCAAATCTTCTTTGAAAATAATTAAGTCAAGTCATAAACACACTATTAGAAATGATAGTGAAAGTGATAATGAGGATCAAGGACTTGATGAGATTGAAGCACTAATGGAAAGAAGATTCGAGAGAGGCAAAGGGAGATACAAAGGTAAATTACCACTTGTATGTTTTAATTGTAAAGAGGTTCGGCACTTTGCTGCAAGATGTCCTAATAGAAGAAAATATGATAGAAGTAATGATAGAACATATGAAAAGAAGTTTTACCAAGGTGATAACATAGATTACCAAAGAAACTGACAATCTGAAAGAAGACATACCCAAGACTACAAGGATAAAGGAAAGAAATCTTGTTACCTAGCTGAGAACAGAGTTGATGATACTGACACTGAATCTGAAGAAGAGATTGAGATGGTATTTGTAGCCATGAAAGATGATTCAGACGAAGAAGAAGAAAGGTATGTAGAAACTACACTCATATCTAAGGTTAGTAAGAATGATGTCTAGATTATAGATAGTGGCTGCACTCACCACATGACCGGTGATAAACAAAATTTTAAAACTTTTGAATACTCTAATGGTGGTTTAGTAAGAATGGGTAATGAAAGACCTTGTCCAGTTGAAAGTAAAGGAGCCATAATGTTGAATAACCTGATCAAATTTGAAAATATTTATTGGATAAAAGGAATGAATTATAATTTGTTAAGTGTTTCATACATAAACAAAACAGGTCACTAAGTAGCATTTGAGAATAAGAAGGCAAAGATCTTCAATGAATCAGGAAGGTTGATCGGAACTGGTGAACAGACAAAAGGTAACCTTTTCTATCTTGATGACATTAACACTGTAGACGTCCAAAATCGTCCTTATATTAATTTAATTAATATTCCCATAGCACTATAATTAATTTTAATTAATTATATCTGTTATATTCTTCTATCTATTTAATTAAATTTATTTAGTTAAATA
>MU225762.1:296431-321907 GCA_018584345.1 Thuja plicata
TGTTCAAGCTCATCGGAGGTTGTGGTTTAAACTCTTGCTTTGAGATTTCATTTTTAACATGCTAACCCTCATTGAATCTTATGATTTTATTGGCTAATCCTAATGTTTGCATGTTTTAGTGTTGTCTTTTGCAGGTAGGTTTTAATCACATACAAACACCACTTGTTTGATGGCTAGAAATGAAAACATATGGTTGCGGCATAAGAGACTATGCCATGTGAATTTTGACAAAATGACAAAGATAAGCAATAAAAGGAAAGTCAAAGGCTTACCGAGCATGACAAAGCCCGAGCATATCATGTGCAAGAATTGTCAAAAAGGTAAGATGAGAAAGTCTAGTTTCAATAGTAAAGTCCATAAATCTAATGCAATTATAGAATTATTCCATACTGATCTATGTGGACCCATGAGGACAAAGAGTTACTATGGAGATAGGTATTTCATTCTCTTTGTTGATGATTATTCTAGAATGATGATAGTTATGTTCTTAAAAGATAAATCAGAAGCATTCAAGATGTTTAAATGGTATAAAACTATGGTAAAAAAGAAAAGTGGTAAGGAATTGAAATGCTTAAGGTTAGATAGAGGAGGGGAATTTATTTCAGATGAATTCACTAATTTTTGTAATGAGCATGGAATTAAAAGATAGGCTTCTGCACTAAGAACACCATAGAAAAATGGAATTGATGAAAAGAGAAACAAATCAATTGTTGACTGTACAAGAACACTTATGAACGAGAAAAGAATCACTCAAACTTTCTGGAGGGAATCTATCATTACTTCTGTCTA
The DNA here is from genome assembly GCA_018584345.1 of Thuja plicata. NCBI lineage: Eukaryota > Viridiplantae > Streptophyta > Pinopsida > Cupressales > Cupressaceae > Thuja > Thuja plicata. The sequence continues at coordinate 297,221 of MU225762.1, forward strand.
CACATTGAATAGAGTACAATTGAAGAAGGACACAAAGAAGACACCCTATGAGATTTTGTATGGCTACACACCCAATGTAAGTTACTTCAGAATCTTTGGTATTCAATGTTATATTTTGAAAGATGATAGAAATGGAAAGATTGAATCCAAAAGTGATGAGGGTGTCTTTCTAGGGTATTCCACCAAAAGAAAGGCTTATAAATGTCTTAACAGGTCATCTGACAAAATCATTGAAAGTGCAAATGTAAGAATAGATGAATTTGCAGAAAAGAATGATAAGGAAGATAGAAAAGAACCAGAAGACTAAAACAGGTTTGTTTATACTGAAGAACCTAAAACTCTACCTGAGAAACTATGTATCACTCCCGAGCAACAAAACATTGCAACCGAGCATTAGGCTGCAATTACTAAAAATCAGGACAATACTCAATATGATCTACCGAGTGATGGAGATCAGAATGAAGGTCAAGAAAATAATTAGAATGATGAACAAAGAGCTGAACCAAAACTTGCCAAGTATGTCAGGAGACATCATCCACAAAATCAGATCATAGGAGACAAGAAGGCTAGAATTAGAATAAGAAGTAAGTGACTAAACACTAGATGTTTACTTTGTGATTTTGAGCCTAAATCTATTAATACTACACTTGAATATGAAGAATGGGTCAGTGCTATGAGTGAAGAAATAAAATAGATAAAGAAGAAAATTACATGGACACTAGTACCGAGATCTGATGACAAGAATGTCATCGGTACCAAATGGATATTCAGAAACAAGCTAAATGAGAATGGATAAGTCACAAGAAACAAAGAAAGATTAGTATGCAAGGGGTATGCACAAGAAGAAGGTATTGATTATGGTGAAACCTTTGCACCCGTTGCTAGACTAGAAGGAGTTATAATTCTTATTTCTTATGATGCATTCAAAGGATTCAAGGTATACCAGATGGATGTCAAATCTACATTCCTAAATGGAATACTAGAACAAGAGGTATACATTGAACAACCAAAAATGTTTGTTGATCCATATAAGAGAAACATGTTATGTAGACTACATAAAGCCTTGTATGGATTGAAACAAGCACTGAGAGCCTGGTATGAAAGACTTCACTCCTATCTCATTAGCATTGAATTTGTAAGAACAAGTGAAAATAGAAATCTGTACTTAAAAGAAGATACTGATGGTAATATTCTAATTGCTGAAATATTTATTGATGATATCATTTTTGGGGGAAATGAAATGTTATGAAAATCCTTTGCTAATGAAATGGGAAATGAGTTTTAAATATCTATGTTTGGGAAGATCAAATTATTTCTTGGTCTACAGATTCTTCAACAAGATGCAGGCATATATATCACTCAGTCCAAATACATCAAGGAAGTGTTGAAGATATTCAAGATGGAATATTTCAAACCAGTTGGAACACCTACGGTAACCAGATGTAAGCTGACAAAGGAAGACAAGTCAAATGAGGTAAATCATACCTTGTACAGATCAATGATTGGAAAACTAATGTATGTTGTTCATACTAGAATAGATATAGCACATCCAGTTGGAATAGTTGCAAGATTCTCTACTAATCCCAAAGAATCACATATGACTGTTGTCAAGAGAATTCTAAGATATCTAAAGAAAATCAAGGACTGTGGATTATGGTATAAAAGAAAAGGAAAATTTGAGCTTCAAGTCTATACAGATGTTGATTGGGCTAGAAACATTGATGACCAAAAGAGCACAATAGGAGGAGCATTCTTCATGGGTGACGGACTTGTCACATGGATCAGCAAGAGGCAAGGATATATCTCTCAATCTACTATAGAAGAAGAATATGTGGTTGCTTCTACAAATTACTCCAATATTTCATGGATCAAACAATTGCTGGAAGGTATGAATATGAAGATCCTTGAACCATTAATTATCTATTGTGATAATACCAGTGCAATTAACATTTCTAAGAATTCAGTCTTAAATGCTAAGACTAAGCATATTGCAATCAAGTATCACTATTTAAGAGAACAAGTGCAAGTAAAAGAGTTGTTACTGGAATATGTTCAATCAAAGGAACAGTTAGCTGATATATTCACCAAGCCATTACCGAAAGATACATTTGAGTACCTGAGACATAGACTAGGGGTACAACCCTTGTCTACCAGTCAGTAAGCTGACTAGGAGATTGCATCAGCCTATACACAAATCAGAAGATCATCATGTTGATGCAAGCACTAAGATGGACAGCAACAGATACATCTGTATACATCAAGGTATAAATTTGCACTAAGCACCAGAGACAATGTATTGTTGATGGATAGGAAAATTCAAGGAGTATATTATAAAAAGAATGGAAGATGATATGGAAGAATTGTTTTGGCATTGTTGTCAAAGGGAGAGAGATTCTCATTATCAAAAGGGAGAGATGATCTCATTATCAAAGAGAGATTATATCATTATCCATGGAGAAAAGTTTGTAAGAATTTAAAGGGAGAGTTAATCATTATCTAAAGGGATTGATTACATATGAAATATCCATCAAAGGGAGAGAAATATCATGAGGAAGAGAATACATACTAAGGGAGAGATTATTGTCAAAGGATAAAGAGATGATCCAAGATAGGAACAGTCAAGGTAGATCACATATTAAGAACAGAGATAGAAGCTGCTACATCTAGCTAGGAAAGGGATTGAAGATTGAAGAACACACTCTGCAAGAAACAAATCTAAGCTATATGAGCTTACCGAGAGCCAAAAATTTGTATTAGTTATAATAGGAAAGATTGATGAACTTCAACTGTTATATTTCATATTGTATTAGTAATAATATAGTGTGATAATGTAAGTGTGTTGCCATCAATACCAAAGGGAGAGATTGATGACATGTAACTAATTGAATGTTAGAAGATGTTAAGTTGATTTACCAAAATGTAGAAAGATAATGCAAGACATTAAAATCGGGTAATGGGTTGTATTGTCATTGATGTCAACTTGATATAATCTGATCGGTTATATTCAAAGTGTCAAAGAATTTAGAGAATTGGAGAGATAAATATTATGCTTTCAGTAATTCATAAAAGACCATCATTCACTAAGTGACTTCAAACACGGATGGCTAGTGGAACCTGACAAATAGAGAAAACTGAGAGCAAAGTCATAGTGATGCCCAAGCAAAGAAACCGACAAGCACTACCGATGAGCAGAATCAAAAGCATTACCAATGGCCAAAATTATAGTGTTAACTGATGGAGTATCCCAAGGAGAACTGAAGTGTTGACCGAAGCTATCAAAGAGTTGAAACACCGAAGTTAACTAAATTTCAAAAATGACAAAATACTCAGCTGGCAGAGCTAAAGATAGACTTAGCTGGTTGTTGACATTGTTTTATTCGACAAGTTAAATCCAGAGTTAATTAAAAGATTTAAAGTTGTTTTATCTAGTTGGCAAGAAGATTTCTACAAGATAAAACAAGAGTTATGCTTTAAAGAAAGATTGGCTAAGATTGTGGATCACTCCAAGAACAAGAAAATCATAGAAGTAATAAATGGTGATATCATGTATATAAAGAGACAACTTAATTCATTATGAATTAAGGGGAGTGAATAGAAAAGAGGATGATGAAGAGAAACTGATGAAGAACAACTTCATATAGTCCTGATCAATCAAGCTAAGAAAAGAGCTAAAGATTTCTGCGGACACCAAGAAATAGAGAAGCACAACATCACCGAGCAGAAAGAAGTGGAGAAAAGGTATTAAAAAGACATATTGATCAGAAAGGTAAAATAAGCTTAAAATAGATCTGAAAAATCTACAAGTCTAAGTTGTATGTGTGAACAGATCATTTACTATTTCAGTTTAACCATTGATTCAAAAAGTCTCTTAACTAAGAAGGACTTAAGAATCCTTTCTATATTGAGATACATTCCAAGGAGTATCAAAAATTTTGATCATGAAGATAGCATGAGATGCCAGATACCATTTGACAAACTACACTAGGTTTGGTCATAGAAGGTAGCATAGAGATGCCTGATATCAAGTGATAAACTATTCTATTTAAATCCTCTAAAAAGGTCACACCTAACAGTGTGTTTTTAACCTTTAATAGGGTTGGCTCTTCACTGAGCTCACTTTAAAAGAGTGAAAATTTTGGGTTACCGGTCCCAAGTAGTTTTTCCCTTAACAGGGTTTCCACAATAAAAAAATCCATGTGTCAATGTGTTTACGAGTCATTACTTTAGTTATTTACATTACTCATAACTAATATGGATTGATCAGTATACACTAAGAAATTTACTATCTTTTGGTAAATGAAAGACTGCTATTCAGTAAAAATTGAGAATAAGATTTAACAGTGAACTCCGAGCAGTAGTTATTTGATAAGTTTATTTGAAGGAATACATATTGTAGGACTAAAGATAACTAGAAGATTAATATTGTGGTACTAAGTTTTGGGGTTGATATATTGGAATATTTTTTAGGCCAGTGATTCACCCCCCCCCCCTCTTAGTTATTTCTAACAAATTCTCTATATTTTANTTTCCCCCCCCCCCCCCCTCTTAGTTATTTCTAACAAATTCTCTATATTTTATTCTCCTAGAGAATGTTCAAGCTAAAGAAGGTCTGGAATTTTTTCTTTCAAATATTGTTATGGATAGGATTATCTCCTTTATGCACTTGGCTTTGTCTTTTCAATTCCTTGCCTTCCATCCAACCATAGATAGGGATTGTCATTTAGCTATGACCTATTGGAATCTAAAGGGAATTTTCACAGTCTCATTCATGCTTGGTGGGTTGTTCTTATTTAAATTCATGATGGAAGAGGATTTCATCTTTGTCCTATTGGGGTCATGGGCATATGGTAAGCACTTCTTAGTTCTTTCTAAATGGAAGCCTAGTTTTGACCCATCTACTAAACTTAATAGGATGCCTCTTTTCTAGGTTTAGATGTTGGGCCTCCCATGCAAATTATGGGATGAGAAGATCTTCTACTTGGTTGGAAGCTCCTTTGATCACTATGTTACGACAAATGCGGCCACCTTGGATAAATCCAGGTTATTATATGCTCACTTATGTGTTAATATTACAATAAAAAATTCCCTTCCTAATTTCATTACTTTAAAATCAAAATGAGGGAAATGGACGCAAGTTCTTGTCTATGAAAATGCAACCCTCTATTGTGAGTGTTGTGTTAAACAAGGTTATGTCAGATTGTAAAGTTTCAACTCTGAAGGAACCCAAACTAAAAGGGATAGTTTCCCCCTGGTGCCTTGAGGGAATATGTACATGCACACTCAATCCCTTTTGATTAAGATGAATATCATTTCATGGATGGTGTTGTAGATTTGATGAAATCATAGGACCCCAAAGTGCAGGATGCCTCTTAGAGGCAAGATATGGTTGTACCCCATGGGTCTCTAGAAGAAGGAGAAATCCCCCTAATTGGGGACTTGAATTTGTCCCATACATCTATACAACCTAGGGTTGTGGTAGGAGATGGTGAAGGTTTGGGTTCCCCACCCAAGGCTATAGGAATGACCAATAAGGAGGGATTCAATAATAATCCTGAGGATGCTGCTCTACTATTTGGTGGTTCTTGGGAAAATATTTTTTGAGAGGAAGTAGCAACAAATGGTTGAAGGGGTTGTCACTCTTGTCAACACTAAAATGATAAATACCACTTTCTCTGTAACTTACCACTCACTCTCAGTGGAAGAACATCTTTCTTGTGAAGTTACTAAGTCAGTGATTCTTACCCTAGATTCGAAGCCAAATCCCTTAGCTACTTCCCCAAATAGATTGGATAAGGATGATTGGAAGGTACAAAACAAGTGATACTCCTATTAGATATATTGTTGTCATTAGTTTTTTCAAAGTCATGATAGTCAAATGGAGATAATCAGTAAAAGGAATAATACACTAAGGCAGAAAGTCAGTAAAGAAGAATATCAAGACACCAAGCACCAAACAGTTATTTGCACTAAGTTAAGCAGTGGCAGTTATCGATCAGTGTTAGTCACCGAGTCAAAAAGAAAAGTTAGTCACTGAGCAAACATTATTTCACCAAGAAAGATTAGAATACATTACCAAATACACCAAAGCTGACATAACAATTCAAATTTGAATACATTGAACCTGTATGATGAGCAAGAAAGCTTTCATAGTATTCAAGATAGAAGTTAGGTAGAACATTGGGATTATAATAACATGATTGCACATGATCATGGGGAAACTAAAACAATGAAAGACAAGCATAATAAATGCATTGGGAATGAAACTGGCCTTGCACCACTTTAACTCCACCCATTGAAGAAGAAGGATCTAATTAGGTTAACCGACTTAAGATCATTTAAAATGAATAGAACATGAAGATGATACATGATGGTGAATATTTGCAGAGACAGAAGAACTTATAGTGACAGAGCTAAATGAGTTAGAATGAAGAATTTCTAAGGTGAAGAACAAATAAGTTACTGAGTGCAGAATGAGGTAGTGTACTTACAAAGCATAGAGAGTCTGAACAAAACTATGGTTGATGTATACTTGCAGACATATTTGTAATAGTTTTTGTAATAGTTAAGAGAGTAGAAATATCATTTAGTGGGTAGGACCTAATAGGTCTTATTTTTTAAATCCCTAAGTGGGTACTATCTCTTAGATGAGATATTTTAAAATCCTTTAACCAGGTAGAATGAATAAGTCATTTGTACTTTTAACTAATTATGATACTCCTAACAAGGTAAGCTATCAGAAGTAGCTAAAATTGTATCTCTAACCAAGAAACCTTTATGATGTAGTAGTGAAGGATTTTGGGTGCCATCCCCACCATAGTTTTATCCTCTAACAAAGGATTTCTACATGACCAAAAACCATGGAGTTATCTGTCATGGTTTTATAATTTAGTTTACATGCTTTTCAATGTTTTTATGAATGATATTCAGTTCGATGAAGAGTAAAGAATAGTAGTTAAAAGTTTTAGAAGTATTGATTCACCCCTCCCCTCTTATAACTTACCTTTTCATAAATTAATCCAGCAATTGGTATGAGATCTTGGACTCTTGAGATAAGGTTTTAACCACCTGAGAGTAAAGATTGTGACTATGGAAAATTACAATCAATCTAAGAAGATTGATAGTCTTGAGTTTGAGGTGGAGAGTGCACAAGAAGTGATTGAAGATATGAAAAGTAAGTTAGAAAAGTCCTTAAAAGTAAGGAAGAAGTTGTGTAGTGACTGAAATCCACACAAGAGCATGTTGATACTCTTGAGACAACATCTGAAAGTAGTCTGAGTGATGAAGTTGATTCTGCCATTACAAAACTCATGGAAAGAACAAGAAACTCACTGAGAAACTAAAATTGACAAAGATAGATCAAGAAACACAAGCATTGAGAATGAGTGAGATAATTGACTCTAAGGGAGAAGTTGAAGATGCATTGAAATTAGTTGAAGAAGACAAAAGATATTTTGAGACAAGAATAGATGAGAAAGACAATGAGATCATGAGGATAACACAAGTACACTATAATATAACTGATCAACTAGTGAGATCAAATCTAGAGTTGACAAGGAAAGAATTTGAGAACCAAAAACTGAAGTGTGAAGCTGATAGATTGGCCAGAGAACTAAAATATGAAAAAGAAGCCAATGAGTTACTAAAGAGAAATGAAGAAACATTGGGATCATTGGATGCACAGCTTAAAGGTCAAAGACAACCAAAATACAAAACCAGATTTGGATTCAATAGTAAGAGAACTACTGAGAGAGTTGAGTCCTCTAATAAAGATGACAATCAAGACACTCCTACCCCACAAAATAAAAACAATCCTAGTTTCCACTACTATGGGAAACCTGGACATATGGAAAATGTATGCAGAAGTAAAAGGGGTAATTCACTGAGTTCACCCAAGTTTGATGTACTTTGTTATAAATATAACAAGTATGGGAATATAGCACATGAATGTAGATCAAAGACTGAAAACAACACAAGAAATCCAAATTTTGATGGATGCTACAATAACTGCAAAAAGTATGGTCACAAATCTGAGGAATGTAGATCACAAAAGACAAATGAAAAATAGGTACTGAACTAAAAAAATACACCAAACAACCAACATGGTACACCTATACCATGGGAACATAACACAAGGATAGCTTGTTTAGTCTGTGGAAGAAATGGACATATTGCTAAAAACTACATGTTGCTACATGGGAGGAATAATAGAAGATCTTGGAGAAACCCTGGCATGGCATGATTCCATTTTCACAAGCTAGGTCACCTTGCCATATACTGTAGGTACCAAGGCAAAGCCCTTACTGATGAAGAAACATCTGAGAAACCAAAAGTAAATGTTGAAGAAATGAGAGATTAGATGAATAAGACATGGAGAAGAAAGACCATGGATGATGGAACATCATTCAGGATAGTTGAAGGTACCTCATCCTTTGGATTAGGTGCATTCGACTCTACCTAATTAGTTATGAGGTATGAGTAGGAACTGCAAGTTAAATTTCAAATCATAAATTAGTTCCTAGTAAATGTGTAGAGATCCATATGAGCATACTTAGATGCATTTGGATACATACTATTGAGTTTATGTTTCATATTTATCCAGTGAAAGGAATTATAATGTTGAATCATTCGATAAAAGGAAGTGACAAAGGAAATCGGTAAAGTAAGTCAGTGGAGAATTAATTATATCTTTATGACTATTGTAAACCCTAAACCTATAAAAAGTCTATAAATAGACCTCATCGTCTACTATTATTTCTCACCATTTTCTAGAGCATTGTGAACAGAGTTGCAGGATTGAGTCTTCAAGTGGATTTGAGTGATTGTGAAGGTAACCCTAAAATATTATGAGAAAATTTGAATCTACTTAAGGTATTTTTGGTTTCTCCCTAGCTATGTTGGTGCAACTAAGTCATAGATGCAAACCCTAGTTATAAGATTTGTATTTGACAAGAGGTTATGGCCCCGAAAGCTCAAAAACCAGTTGTAGTTGAGAATGTTGAGCCCATAAGTCCTAAGTATAAACTACTGCCTACTAAGGAAGCTGAACCAAACATGATGGGAGCACGTTCTTCCTTTCTGAATGGAGTTTTATTGATTAAAGATGTATGAATTTTTATCCATTCTAAATTTGAGGAGATCTGTGAAGCGGAAATTGAATCATCTTACCAGAATTTATGTGCAGACAGGAAACTAAAGAGCAGTCATGTTCATTTGGAGTCAAAAGGTTTGATACATGCACTACATATCCAAAGGGTATTCAAAATAGAGTGGGGATGGTCCTTATCCAAGTACATGACCAATTTATGTGGTTGGATCAACCAGTGAAGATCACAAAGGATGTGTTACACATTGTAACTGGTTACCCGAATGGAGACAAGCATAAAACTATCAAATAGATTGAGAAGAACAAGCTGAGTGAGTTAACCAAAGCCAAATAGGATGGCAGAGGTCTGATAATTTCTACTATTGAAGACCCCGAGTTGAAATTTTTATATAACATCTTGTCCTACCAAGTATTTTAATCATCCCGAGTGGACAATGTACCTTGTGGAGCTGTTGATTTGGCTTACAAGATTGTAAAGAAAGATATGTAGATTGATCTTTATGAGATATTTTTGAAACAACTTGAAGACAAAATGAACACTATAAGAAAAGAAAATAAAAACACATTGAAGTTCAGCTCACTACTGGTATGCATATACTTTTGTTTTGAGAACTTCTTTCCATCTATTGGAAATGTGACATGGAATATTGATTATCCTATCATTTATCAAATCAATGAGTACATTCAAAGTCTAGGAGAGAATCTTGACATTGTTATGAATGATTAATTCTCTAAATTATGAACAAGAATGCATCATAAATTTAGAGTTCCATCTCAATTAGTTGAAAAATATCATGACACTATTTCTTTTGAAGTGGACAGCGACACATGTATTATCAAGGCAATTGGGCCTAGGAGTATCTAGATACAGCCTATGGGATACAAGATGGATATAGACATTGCATCTCAACATATTGAGACTATGTTAGCTAATCCTTCTGATAAACGAGACAAGAGATACGGAACATATGAAGAAGTTAAGGCTAAGATTAAGCAATGTATCTTGGTACCTAAAATTCAAAGAAAATCTAGCAATATCATTACTAATTTGTTGAAGAATTTGGGAATTGACAATGAAGAAGATGAGGCAGAACCCTCTAAAGTGGAAGGAAACAAATCACAAGTGTTCAATCCTTCACCGAGCCCCAAATTTACTAGATCATCAACAAGTTCTTCAGCCTCACCAAAAGAAAAGAAGAATTGTGTTAAGCTGAAAAGGAAAACATATGTAAGAAGTAAGAAGGAAAACACTAGACTGAGGAGAAGATTGAAATTAACACAAGATAGTGACACAGAGATTGAAGATTTAAGAAAAATCAAATTTGTGAAGAACAAGCCTCCACCACTAAGAATTCTAGATGAAATGTTAGACATAATGAAGAAGTATGGAACATTCAGAGGAATGAAGCAAGAAAATTACAACACTCGAAGTAAAGAGAACAAGGTAAAAATTGAAGATGTGATTGTTTACTCTTTACACAAATTCAGATATATACACCACTTGAAGTTATCAGGTTTTTTCCTACTAATTTATACAATAGTATAGATGCAAGATGGAAATATGCTATGAATGCAAAAACAAATGAGAGAAAGATCTCTTGTGCTAACTGTACCAAAATAATTCCAAAGGGGGAGATTGATACTCCTATCAGATAGTCAGTTGTCATTAGTTTTGTCAAAGTCATGATATTCAAATAGAGACAATCGGTAAAAGGAAGAATACACTAAGGAAGACAATTAGTAAAGAAAAATATCAAGACACTGAGCACCGAACAAGTATTTTCACCAAGTTAAGCAGTGATAGTTACTAATCAATGTTAGTCACCGAGTCAACAAGCACAGTTAATCACCAAGAAGATGTTAGGTCACTGAGAAATATTAGAATACATTACCAAATATACCAGAGATGACATAACAATTCAAATTTGAATACATTGAACCTGGATGCCCAAGCAAGAAATCTTTCATAATATTCAAGACAAAATCTAGATAGTGCATTGGGATTACAATAACATGACTCCACGTGATCATAAGGAAACTCGACCAATGAAAGACAAGTATAATAAATGTGTTGGGAATGAAACCAACCTTACACTGCTTCAACTCCACTGTTGAAGAAGAAGGATCTAATTAGTTTAACCACCTTAAGATCATTTAAGATGGACATAACATGAAGATGACAGATGATGGTGAATATTTGCAGAGACAGAAGTAGTTACTGCAATAGAGCTAAAGGAGTTAGAATGCAGAATTTCTAAGGTGTAGAATAGATAAGTTATCGAATGTAGAATGAGGTAATTCACTTATAGAGCATAAAGACTCTGAACAATATTATGGTTGATACATACTTGAAAACATATTTGCATTAGTTTTTTTAATAGTAGGAGAGTATAAATCTCATTCATTGGGTAGACCCTAAAAGGTCTTATTTTGTAAATGCTCTAACTAGGTACATCTCTTAGATGGGAGATTGTAAAATCCTTTAACAAGGTAGACTGAATAAGTCTTTTGTACTTTTAACCAAGAATAATATTCCAAATAGGGTAAGATATTAGAAGAAGCTAAAATTTTAGCTCTAACTGAGAAACCTTTATACTATAGTAGTGAAGGATTGTGGGTGTCATCCCCACCATATTTTTTTCCTCTTACAAAGGATTTCTATGTGACCAAAAATCATGGATTTGTCTGTTATGGTCTTCTAATATACTTTACATTCTTTTCAATATTTTTATGAATGCTATTCAATTCGGTGAAGAGTAAAGAATTATAGTTAAAAGTTTGACAAGTATTGATTCACCCCTCCCCTCTTAGCACTTACCTTTCCATAGATTAATTCAGAAAGAAGAAAATTAGATTAAAAAAAGATGATGTGGGGATAGAATGTAAGGTTGGAAGACCTTCTGAAAGGGTGCTTAGGCATAAGGGTATGACTAGATAAATTGCTAATGGGTGGAAATTGACTCTGGATGCATACCAAAAAAATAAGAAATGTAGTTCCTTTCATGGAACATGAGGGGTTTGAAGAACCCCCAAACACAATTTTCTCTCACTCTGTATAGTATGGAATTTAAATTTGATGGTTTTTTACTTCAAGAGGTTAAGATGTCTTATCAACTTTTTTTATAAAATAGATGGTAGATTGTGGTCAGGTTCTTCTTTTTATTATAGTGAAGAAGTTGGTGCCTCAGGAGGTGTGCAAAATATTTGGAACCCTAATAAGCTTGATGGTGAGGCCTATGTATTTTCTCAAAACTACCTGTAGGTGTTATTCAAACTTAGTAACTAAACTTGGCACTTATTCAATGTTTATGCCCCTAACACTCAAGCTGGTAGGGAACTTGTATAATGAGAAATTTATTCCACTGTACTTGATGACTAGGAGGCTCTTTATATGGTGGCAAGGGACTTCAAATCTCCCATATTCCCATCAAAAATTTAAGTAGGTTTAATGGATCTTAATGATAGTATGAATGACCTTTCAGACTTCATCACTAGGACTGGCCTCTTTGATTTGGAGCTACAAGGTAATCCTTTCACCTAGTCTAATAATAGGAAGGGTTCTCATCTTATTCAAGTATGATTAGGTATAATTTTGGTTTCCTCTAAATGGGATTTTGGGTTCAATAATACCCTTAAGGACCTCCCTAGAACTATCTCATATTTTTACCCCATTCTCTTAAATTTGGTGGATAAACCCTATTCAGGCCCCCTACCTTTTTAGGTATGAAATTATGTGGACATCCCATATAAATTTTAAAAAATCTATCCAAAGGTGGCGGGATACCCCTCTCTAAGGCTCTATTATGTAAAGGATTTCACAAAAGCTTGACCTTATCAAAAGGGTAGTTAGAGGCTGGAATAAGTCTACTTTTAGAGATATCTTCAAATAGAAGGAAATTGATTCCAAACTTGACCATATTTAGAACTTGATTGCTTCTAGTAATTTCTACTAGTCCCTACATGAGGGGGAAGAAGGTTGGAGAAAGAAGTGGAAAGAGACTCTCAGTAAGGAGGAAATATTTTAGAATTAAAGATCAAGAATCCAACAATTTAAAGGAGATAGAAACTCAACTTTTTTTTTCATTGAATGGTTAACAGGCACAAAAAGAGAAATTTTATTAAGTATTTAGTGGATGAGAGTAACAAAGAGGTTACTGATGATGATAAAATTGGTGAATTTGCATCTTATTTTTTCATTCATTTGTATGCTGACAACTATGGAAACCAGTCTCAGGAAGTGAAAGAAAGACTTATTTATCACTTCCCAATTGTCATTAAGGAGGATGATAACATATAAATCATTGCCCCTGTTATGGAGGAAGAAGTCAAAGTGGTGATTTTTTATATGGGATCATATAAGGCCCTTGGGCCTAATGTATTCCCACCTACATTTTTCCAATAATTCTGGGACATTGTCCATTTTTATGTGATAAAGGCCACACGGGGTTTCTCAGGACTGGTAAGCTTTTGAGGAAACTAAAAAACACTTATATTTTGTTAGATACCAAATTCAAGGATCCTAAATGCATGGAAATGTTAGGCCTATAATATTATTTAATTTCATCTACAAAATATTTTCAAAGGTGTTAGTTAATCAACTCAAACCCCTTCTAGACAAATTTATCAGGCCTTTCCAGAAATTTATTTTTCTAGGGCATTAAATTTTTGATGTTTTTATTTTCACTCATTAGAAAATACATTCTATGGATAGAAGTTATACACTTGGTATGGCCTTTAAATTTGATATTTCCAAGGCTTACAGTAAAGTTAAATGACATTTTCTATACCATGTCTTGCTTAAATTTGGCTTCAATGATATAGTGATTGGGATCATCCAAGAATCTATAGATACATTTCATTACTCAATTTTGGTCAATGGGGCTCCTTGGGGTTTCTTCAAAGATACTAAAGGAATTAGGAAAGGTGACCCCTTGTCACCCTATCTTCTTATTATGTTTGTTGAAGTCCTTGACAGAAATTTCCTTAGCCTATCTACGACTGGTAGAATACAAGGAGTTAAAGATACCACTACGCTCCCCCCCTTGTGTTTACAATAGTTTGTTTATGATATATTCATTTTTGGTAAATAATTAATAATAGAACCTAAGGAGTGGAAATGTCTCCTTTTTTTATTATCCTAGAGCTTTGGGTCTGTGCATTAATTATGAAAAAAGAAGAATATATTTCTTTAATACCAAGCTATATCTTCAAGATAAAATCATAGATATACGGGACTGTCAATGTGCTAATATTATTGGTACTTATCTGGGCTTACCTATCATTGTTAAGGAGGTAACCTCCACCTTTTGGAATTATATTTAGAGTGAATTCAGAGAAAAAATATTGGATAGAAAGGCAAATTGCTGAGAAGTGTAGGGAAATTTTAGCTTCTCTCAGCGTCTTTGCAAGGAATCCAAATGTATTTCTTATCTCTTTTCAAAATTTCAAGGGTTGTGGATGACAAATTATAAAAACTTCAACAAGCTTTCCTTTGGACTATACTTGAATAAAAAAAGAGAATGACACTTGTATGTTGGGACATAGTTTGTAAACCCAAATTGATGAGAGGCTTGGGGATCAAGAAACTGATAGACTTGAACAAAACCTTAATTGCTAAAATTGGCTTGAACTTGACTATTGGTTTGGTTGATTGGTGTAAAATAATGATGGAAAATTATATAAACAATGGAAGTTTTCATAGGGCCCTCAACTCTCATGATTTTTTGACAGGATCAAAATTATGGACAAATATACTTAAAAGAAGATCTCTCATCAAGGAAGGGCTAAAATAGAAAAACTGGTAATGGGAGAAAAATTAAATTTTAGGAAGATTGTTATGTTTGAGAAAAAAATCTTGCTACTGGCCCCTTTTGTCACCTAATAAGAAGGATAAAGACTTACTTTGGGTTTTTTTATTGTTGATTACATCACTCCTAGTGGTAAGTGGGTATTGTTAATATTTGGTAAAGATGATCTGAGTGTTGATCATAGAATTGTATTGTGGTGTTTTCATTGCTAGAAACATGATGTATTAGAGGAAAGAGATCAGCTATACCGATGGTGTTGAAGATCAAATTGAAGAAATGGTTAAGTGTATAGTCAACCAGGAAAAGGAAAGTAAAAATGATATAGTCAATCAGATCTGGAGTTGGAGATCCAATTAAGGTGTGTGATCATTCATATAACATCTACAGAGGTATATCTACCTATGTATATGATCGTATCAGTTAGTTTAAAGATCTGTGCAAGTTATTGAAGATTCAAGTGGACTGACAGGATGAACAAGAGAAAGTTAGAACAAGTTTGGTTAGATTGGTTCCCCGGTCTATTATGTTTGCAAATGATTGTTTGCAACCCGATTAATGTTTTTTTTTCTTCTATTGAGTTGACAAATGCATTTTGACATGATCAAAATTGAGTTTTATGTTGGTAGGTAAAAAATTTTAGGTCAAGAGGCCAAGTGTGATAAAGTTGTTATAAAAGAAGGATGAATTTGTGAATTAAGTGAGAGATGATGACGTTTGGACAGAGCGATAAGAGATTGTGATTTTTTAAAGGTTTTGGATGTTTAAGGAAGTGTTGTGAGAAGAACTAAAGTGGATTTGTCAAATAGGAAGTTCATTTTTAGATCAATTATTCTTGGGTTTATCTCAATGCAAGCCCTAATAGGTTTGCAAGCTTAAATCCTTTAACTAGGTCACTCCTAACAGTGTGAGTATGATCTTTAACAAGATATGAAGTGTAAATCCTCTAACTAGGTGAATCTTAGAAGGATTTTTAAATCTCTTAACAAAGCAGTCTTTAATAGGACTTGTATTAGCTTCTAATCGGGCTAAAATACTCTCAACTGGGTATACCCCTAACAAGGTTTTTGCAATTTCTCCTAACAGGGCAGATTTCTTTGGTGCATTAGTGAAATTTGTGGATACCATTCCACACATGGTTTTCTCACTCTAACAAGGGTTTCCACAGGACAAATCTTATGTGTTGACTCTACATTGTGTGAATTCTTTACTTGTTAAGTTTATATATTACATTTAATTTTTCATGTTGGATCTTGTGGAAGACATTTAATATTTGTTTTAGAATTGTGGGTACACTGATTCACTCCCACTCTCAGTTCCTTTGAAGAATAATAATTGGTATCAGATCCTAGTTAACTTTAAGAAGCCTAACAACCTAGGTAGGATTCTTAAGGAAAAGATGGAAGGTCTTTTGAATAAAATAACACAATTCAAAGAAGTTGAAAGGTCATTGAGGAATTGAAGAATCAACTGAAGCAATCCATAACTAAAAGAACATAGCTTGTTGAAAAACTAAGTGAGAGTCAAGACAAAATTGATAATTGCCTGAACAAAGTGGATCTGATGAATCTGAAGCAGCCTTAGAATCTATGGCTATGGAAAATGAAAAATTTGAAAAAGGATAAGAAAAACCTCAAGAGAGAAATGGAAGCTCAATCAATTAGAATGAGTGAAGAACTATAGGCAAGGAGACCTGTAGAGGATGCAAGGAAATTTGAAGAGGATGCCCTAAAAGAAAAAGATGAAACCCTAAAGGCTAAAGTGGATGATCTTTTAAAATTTTAATAAGAGCTTAGTACATTGGAGGAACATTTACATTAGACTAATGAGGATTATCAAGAATGCCTAAGGCTAAATGAAGATCTAAGAAATGAGAATGAGAAAATAAAAGGAGAGTTGAAGAATGCCAATGATATACTAAAGAAATTCAATGAGAGTACTGCTAAACTAGATGAACAACTGAGGAATTAAATAAGGAACAAAGAGACCATAGGCATTGGATACACTGATAAGACTACTTTTGAAGTTCAACAATATTCTAGAATAAAGGAGATCAGGAAAGAAGGAAATTCTCCACCAAAGGTAACACAAATAATAATGGTAATAAATCCTACAAACCTGTGTTTCAATTGTCATAAGGTAGGTCATACTAAAAATGTATGTAGAAGAAGATTTGTGAATAAAACATGTTCTTTTGATGGATATTGTTAAAACTGCAATAATTATGGACATACTACCTATGATTGTAGATCTAGAACCAGTATTAGATATAGTATCTTTGATGGTTACTATTAAAAATGCAACAAATGTGGTCACAAAGCTGATGAGTGTAGGTCAAGAGTTATCAACCAAAGGCCACCTGTGAACCGGGAAAGCCCTTATCAAAGAGAGAGGTAATTTGATGTCACATGGTCAGTTTGTGGTAACTATGGACACATGGTTATGAATTGAAGAATGGGGACTACAAGAGGTAATGTAGGACCCTGGAGAACTATTGGTATGGAATGTTTTCATTGTTACAAGATTGGACATTTATCAATTAACTGTAGGATTAAGAATCGATCACAATCAAGCAATCAAAAAGATAAGAAGACTATGAATGTAGAAGAGGTCAGGCATGAGATGAATAAAACCTGGAAGAAACAAGAAGAGAGTAAGACATCAGAGGAATCTACATCTCCATTGGGTGTGGATAATTCATCATCAAACTAAGCCTTCATGTGGCTTAGGTGGAGCAAGTATTGTTGAATCCATCTTCAGAGCCCCTGTAGGTGTGTGGTAATTTTTATCAGCATATAAAGATGAAATAAGGACTTTGGTAATGTATTGTGAATTTTTGATGAATTATATAATGTTTTGATCATCGATATTGAATTTTAGGTCAATCGATGATAAAATAAACTCTATCAGTTAGTGCAATTAATGCATTCATGAAAAGGATGATAAAAGGTTATTTTTGTATTTCATTCTTACCTTGCACATTGTGAAAGCTATTGTGGAGCTAAAGAATCATTTGTTGAGATCCAAGTGATAAAGAGAGATTGTTTGTGTTGATCTAGAAGACCAAATCAACCAGGTGTTGTTGTGTTCTTCGGGAAGAACACTAGTTTCAAATCGTTTGAGGTATTTATATATTATCTACTTGTTTGGTTGATAATTTTAGATGGCTAATCCTAAATTGGTTGATATAACTGAGAGACCATGACCAAAATTCAAAAGAAATCCATTCAAATCTATATAAAATGATCCAGTGGGTGCCCTATGGTGTGTTTTATGTCAAGGATGTTAGAGCTTACATTCATTGTAAATTGGAAGATTTAGGATCACCGGAAATACATGAAGAGTGTGATAAATTTTGTGATGATAACATGGTGTTGAAAGATGAGCATAAATGTATTGCAGAAAAATGTTTTCATTATGTAGATAGCTATCTTGAGGAATTTGAAGATGATCAGATAAGATTCATCCTAAGAAGAATTGATGATCAATTTATGTAGTTGGACCAACAATATAATATAATAAGGAATAAATTCATGATGTAACCGGTCTATGTGCAACTGGTAATGTGCCTTTTCTTTGAACCATTCTAAAGGAGGAAGTGATCAGGTTGACAAAATCAAAGTGGGATGTTCGTTCTATGAATGTGAATGACATTATAGATGAAGAGGTAAAGTATGCTTCAATGGTTATTGGTTATAAGGTATATCATTCTAGAAGAATGAACAACATACCTCGTGATGCTATTCATATAGCACACATGATGATTAAGGAGAATGAAGATTATGATTTGGCAGAAACCTTGAGAGAATAGTTAATGGTAAATATGGAGAAGATTAAGAAGGATAAGAGGCAGAAGTTTAAGTAAGGTTAGATAGTAATGTGCCTATTTTTCTAATTTTAGAACATGTTTCCTGACATTAGTAACATCACTTGGTTAAAAGATACCCCTATTTTCATTCAAATCAACAACTGTATCAAACTCTTAGGAAATAAATTTACAAGCATGGTGTGGGGATACCTGAAATATTTTTAGAAGATAATGCATGAGAAGGAAATAATACCATCTACTATTATGGAAAAGTACAAGGATACTATATGATTCATGGTTGATACAGATACTTGTCAAATAGAAGTTGTTGATCTAAGCACCTCATGCGTGATGCCTAAGGGTTATGAAGCTAAAGAAAATATTCTAACTATCTATGCATGGAATTTTATTTCTCAACCAATAGATCCCAAGACTCCAAGGTTTGGGACTTATGAAAAAAAACCACTTAAAGTACACCGTGACTTGATGAAACCAGTAATTGAAATAAAAGTGAAGAAGGATGTTAAAAAATTTATGGCTCAGAAAGGTTTCACAAAGGAGAAAATTGAGAAAGAAAGGGCTAAGCATGCTGTAGAAAAAGAAAGTATATCTGGTGTAGCTAGAGATAAAGATGAAGTTGAATTTGTTGGTATAATTGGTAGTGCCCCAACCGGTCGATAGAATAGAAGTACAACTCAAGTGCAGAAGGAGAAACCTTCTCCTCCTATCACAACAAAGAAGAAACCAATAGAGAGTGCTAAGATTGAAGCTACAATATTTAAGGAGACACCAAGAACTACAAAGATGATAGGAAAGATGAAGAAATAAAAATCACAAAGAGATAAGAAAGTTATTGATGAAGATAATGAGATAAAAAAATTAGAGAAAGACTATGTTGTTGAGAAGCTACAGGAGAAAGAGAAAGAGAAAGAGGTCACTGATGGTGACACACAAGACAAACAAGTCAATGTGGTAGGAAAATACTGAGAAGGAACAAAGTGAAGGAAATGTCACTCCTCCCACATAGTCCAAAATGAATATTAAGATGATATGTTTATTAAGGGACAGATTGATTTGAACATAATGAGTTGCAAAGAGATGTTTGATCTTTCTGAGCCAATCAAGTCTAAGATCAAATAGAAAAGGATGTAACAGGAAGAACAAATAATTTTTCCTACTATAGATTTACTTTCAGAGTTGTTAAGAAATGTTGAGTATGATGATAAAGCTACTCCTATAGATAATTTAGCTTATTTGGTTACCGCAACCAAAGATGAGATGAAGAGCTTAGAGGATGCAATGAGTTTGAGAGAAGAGAAAGAGTATGAGAAGAAGAGATAAGAGAATTTGGCATAGTCAGTTGTCATAGAAAACAAAACACTTACATTGGTTGTTAACCGATTGAAGAGTGCATTAAATGAAGGTGGTAAGATTATAAAATATATTTATGATTTCTCTCAATTTTTGAAGGACTTAGAAAGAGAAAAGAGTGAAGCTCAGTAGGAGCTTATAAGATTAATTTTTTTCAATTTTGATCATATACATGAATGAACTAATAGTTTTGGTGCCAAGGTTAGCAACATTAACAATAAGTTGAAGTCGAACAAGAATGAGGTTGACAAGAGACTTGCTAACTTGGTATAATTATAGAGTTTGATGGTACCAAAACTAGATATTTTTATACAAGGTGTACAAGAAGCTGAGAAGACTTTGGCATCTTTGGTTGTCTACACAATAGATGGACTTGAGGAATTAGAATTTTTGCAAAGTGGGCAGATTGCATCTGTGGATATTTTACTAAAGAATTGGAACAGTGATCTATAATTTTTGAAGGTTAATTTCAGTGATGTCTTTAGTAGAATGTAACTAGGTGGTACTACTCTTACATTAATACAAATTTTAACACTTTTTGTGATACCTTTGTCATTTTTGTCAAAGGGGGAGTGAATGTAATGATGTACTTAAGCTGAAATTTGGCTAAGTTCATAAAATATGTAACTGTAACTGTTTAGGAGAGTACTATACGTGATTGTTTCCTAGGGGTAGATTTTAATATATTGAGAAATAATTTATTGTTGTGCAATTTAATGTATTTTTAATTTCTGCAGTACATTAGACACTTAGTAAAATTTCATATGTATTTTTCTAAGTGTTTCTATCAATGCCAAAGGGGGAGATTGTTGGAATTTGGTGAAGATGATATGAGTGTTGATCATAGAATTATATCATGGTGTCATCATTGTTGGAAACATGATGTATTGGAGGAAAGAGGTTAGTTAGACTGATAGTGTTGAAGATCAAATTGAAGAAATGGCTAAGTGTACAGTCAACCGGGCAAAGAATAGTAAGTGAGATATGTTAGAATTTACTAATACTAAGAGGGGTGTGAATCAGTATTACAACACTTTAAATTAAACTTAAACTAATTTCAAATAAACCATATGATTTCTGAAATGAAAAGAACATAAGAAAATAACACACAACTCATTACACCATTATTTGTTGTCGAGGAAACCCTGGCCAAGGGAAAACCCTGGTGGGGATGGTACCCACAAGCATGCACTAAATTATAATGTCCCTGTTAGGATCTGAATATTACATAGTACATTTCCTTGTTGAAGGAATATCAACCCTATTAAAGGTATACAACACCCAGTTAGGGGTACACTAAGCTTATAGCTCTTATAGCCAATACTTATGTTACAAAGTGTTCTCAGTAATGAACAAAAATAAGCATCTCCAATGCTTAGATAGTTCTAGTTATGGATATCAAAAAAAATTGTCAATCTCTGATCTCACATCTACCATCAGTCATCTCTAACTCTTTCACATTCACTTCCATACATATATCACATCACATCTTTTCTTTACAAAATCTTCTTCATATATATATGTCTTACATCATTTGGTCGGCTCTTAATTACAATACAAAATAGAATAAATAATTATACAAAAAGTAAATATAATGTCGGTGCTCTTGTATTACCAAAGTATAGGTAATTCACAATACCAATCCAATTTAGCATGCTTGGATTCCATCTCATGCACCCTCAATCATCACAACTGTTCAATTGCTATATTACACTATTCTACTATCTTTGCATGTCTTGAAATCACTCTAACTCTCTGTAATCATCACAAAAAAAAATTAAAATTAACTATAGGTCATACATATCCCATATTATCTTCCTCTAAGCTCACAAGTCATTGAACATCATACACGATCTTCTCTGTCCAAAATAATGTTTTTATACTCTGTACTTTTGTTTCTATACTTAATCGATTTCAAAACTGTATCACCAAAACTGTACTTAACTCGATCATGCTATCAGATGTTTTTCCATAAATGGAAACCATTAAGTGTCTCATATCTCACCAAAAACATCACTTTCCAACAATCTCTCCCTTTGGCATTGATGTCAACACTTATCAACAAATGACTAAGTGTCCCAATACAAAATTGTTCTCTTCTGCTTCTCTCATTTTTCTCTTCTCTCTTCTCTTCTCATTTTTCTTCTCTGCTCCCCCTTTGAAAAAAATGGAAAATTTGTATCCAAAATTTACAAAAATGTAGAATTTAGTGCTTTCCCACCAGTTTTAGAACATCTTGAAAGGAATCTTCCAAGATCTTCACTTCTGCATTCCATGACTCTATCAACAACTGACTAACATGTATTAGTCCATTCAGTGTATAGGATGAAGTCTCTACTACCTTTAACTCCATGGGAATAGAATTTTTCAGTGAATTTTTAGTCTTCTCCATATCAGATAGATGAACTTCAAGAATTGATAGCCTAGGAGTGATTAGACTCTTTAGAAAACCAAATCTTGTCATTACTCTCCCTTTCTCTATATCTAAGACATTCAACTTATCCAAAATCTTTGTTACCTCTCTTTTCATATCCATTATAGATTGTGAGGATGTCTCACAACTGTCTATCAGGTTGTTCAGAGTAGCCCTATCCTTTGAAATAATGTCTTTAATATTTGAATGTGTCTGATAGGATTCATACAATAGCTATATAACATCCTTCCATGTGTGACACAACTTTTGGCCTTTGATGTAGCTAATCTTAAAATTTCCAAGTCCCATTAAATAGTCTAGCATACTTATTTCAAATTCTTCTCTAGATAATTTTTCTCTGCCTTCTTTTCAGTGATCTTCACTAAGGACTCATAGTGACCATGAAAATCATCTAGTGCCATTTTCAGATTCTCTACATCATCTTTACTTTGAAAAATAATAGGGACTGGAAGTAGTTTATTCACAGTATCAATTACTCTAGTAATTGCCTCAGTTTTTTTGTCTCCTTTCTTCTCAGATATTTCTTTTTCCTTTGTGAATGTGATGAAGGATAGTCTCATTAGTTCATCCTCATCCATACTATTAGCATTTGTGCTTATAGACTTGTCTTTACTTGCCAACAATAGAATAGTGGATGTGTCAATTTTAGATTTTACATCAACTCTTTCTTCTTCTCCTTTCGCTGCAACTGTCTCCTCTCTCTGTCCGGATTTTTCTTCTTTCTCTACCTCTTTTTGTTCTTCCTCTTTTTTTTCTACTTCATCTGCCACTATGTTATCAATATTTCCTTCAAATGTATCTTTTTCATCAAATGAAGTATCAAGGGTCACCGATACACCAGAAACATAGAAATTTGGTTGCATGTCAGTACTTACTTTTCTCTTCTCAACATTTTCTTCAACTGTCTTAGAGCTCTCTCCAATTCCTATAGGTGTAGGCATAGTATATTTAGAAGGTGGAGTATTCTTAGGAATATTAATCATAAGTATCTGATCTAATGCCTTTTGAGTCTCCTCTATGACTTCCTATAGGTGTAGGCATGGTATATTTAGAAGGTGGAGTATTCTTAGGAATATTACTCATAAGTATCTGATCTAATGCCTTTTGAGTCTCCTCTATGACTTCCTCATATTTTCTGCCCATAATTTTTACTAATCTTGCTTTGTCCTCAACAAAGGTTTGAGCTCATTAAATATTCTCTCTCTCATGTACAAAACTATAGGAAACATATCCTCAATAGCTTGATTTCTAATTTCCTCATCTTCAATATGTGAAAGCTATTTTCTAATCTCCATTTTTCCATACAATTCCTTAGGTATACTACCCTCTATCTCTAATAGATTCTTCTTGAAAACAAGTAAATGATTTATCACTATGTCCTCAATCACTAGTTTGTCAGATTCCTCATACCTCTCATAGTATTTTTTTACTTAAACAAGCTTTCCTTTCTGAATAGCTCTTTTCTCTAGTATATTTGTATCTGGCTTCCATACCTGTCTGTCATTTGTGGTCTCTTTTTAAAATTTCTTCTCTTCTACTTCTGTCCTCTTCTTCTTAGGAGGTGACTCCAGTTTAGTGGACCTAGTGTTTCTCTGAGGAAAAATATTTTTTGTCTCTCCCTGCGATGTCTTTTGTGGTAGTGAGGGTGTAGTCAACATCAATTACAATAGAAATAGGAATAACTACCTATTCAATTTCTAGAGGTGGAAGGACTGTAGTAGTAGTACTTTCCAACCCAGAAGATCTCTTTGCTATCTTCTTCCTTACTTATCTCATCTCCTCTTTAGTTATACCTGCCTTAGTTGCACAATTATAAATTATATTCTCCACTCTTCTCTTTCTTATCCCTCTAGTATATTCTTCAAATGGTGAAGAAATAAGAATCTTATATGTCTTTTATTCATCGCTAAGTGAGAAATGCACATTTACCTAATAAACTTAACTTCATACACTGTCCAGTCAATCACAAATCTTGTGATCACAAAATATGCATCATTTGATGTAGTGATCTCAAATATGGGTTCCATAATGTTTGCATATTGTTAGGGATTTTTCTTGTATGAATCACAGTGCTTGAAATAACTACTTGAACACCATGCTTCCTAATATTGATTCAGGGACAAGAAAAGCCTAATTGCTAAGGACTGGATAAGGTCCTTCTTCATTT
>MU225762.1:327633-354222 GCA_018584345.1 Thuja plicata
ATACATCTGCATCAAATCCTTATCACAATGTTTTTCTCTCTGAAATCATCTATGAAACTTAGTCCTCTCCTTGAAAGGAACTCATAAACAATTAGACAAACTACCTTATAGCTGGTGCATTTCAAATTCCTTATAGATGAAACACACTAGAGCACAAACAGAATGCAAAGAGACAAGATAATATGAAAGAGGGAAAACCATACTGTATTCTATTACTGTATTCTGCTTCAACATATCCAAACAAGAAGATTTCCAAAATATACAAAGATACAGAAATAAAACTTACAATAAAATTTCCACAAAGCCAATAGGGACCTGCTCTCAGCAGAGAAAAAGGAACCCTTACAACTGAGAAAAGAAGGCAAGATATAGAAGAGGGAGAAACCCTAAAACTTCTAGGCAATCGACACATGTCCTCTCAAATCTGATTTCATCTGTTGAAAATATACTTGCAAATCTGTCACATTTTCCCCTTTAATGTCTGCAGACATTGCCTGTTCTTTTAGTCAACATTATCAGGCTTCTTTTGCACCCATCCCTGTACTGGATCCTGCCTATGGATACGTAACCTATATTCAATAGCCCAACTCTGCAAGTATACCTTGCCATGAATGCTCACCAACTGACCATAACCTCTCAGGATGAGAAGTGACCCCTGACAACTGCCGCTCAATTTCTCATTAATCTCTTTCCATGCCTCTGAATCTTTCTTTCTTCACCGTCATTGAAACAAATCTAATTCTGGTATCAAAAGATTCTCTGTGCACGGCCTTCTACAATTGAAACCTTTCTAATTAATCCTGGAACACGAGCACAGAGAAATCATGGCGGACGAACGTTCCAGTGCCAAATCTGCCGCCAAGATTTCAAATTTGAAGTCCTGCGACCTCGCGACCAACTGTTAGTCTCTTTGTCGCGAGCGTTTTCTCTTAACCATGGTCTGATCTTCAGATTAGGCGACAACAGTAATCCTTTACCTTGGTTAACTCAATTCTTTCTGGCGATCAAGCGACTATAGAAAAATCTAAGTCGAGGGGAGTTAACCTTAACCCATCATCCTTCTCCAGACTACGCGACCAGCCGTTGCACTTAACATTTCATAGCAATCGCCAAGTCGCTGGATGCTCATGCCTCTTTTCAAGACTTCACGACAACACTTAGTCGCTGAGTCAGGTGATAAGATTAACTTAACCTTATTATAAAGCACATGCCCTTTTCTGTTTATAGCGACCTCGCAACATACCTTAATCGCTTAGTCGGAAGCACTTTTTACCTAGGGCACTTTTATCACGAGACTTAGCGACCACCGTCAGATCTTTTCATCTTTCCATCGCACGGCTGTCTTTTAATTGCTATACATTTCCTCATGCCCTTAAGTTATCAAGAGACTTCACGACTGAGGGCAAACATACCTTAGTCTCCTTATCACTTGATCCATCTCCTCTATCAAGCGATCAGGCAACACCCATTAGCTCTATGACAGATGTCATCTTTTCTTTCATCCTCTTTATGCATACTGGGAATCTGATTCACCGCCCTGATCTAGCGACATCCCGACCAAAGAAATCACTTAACATGAAACCGTTAGTCGCATGGTCGGGAATGTTATCTACTAACCGCCAATTTATCACGAGACCATGCGACTAAAGGAAAGCCTTAACTGTTTGACCGAGAAGATCTAGCGATAATGCGACATGAAGAAAGCGCAAGGTCGGGAGACATTTCTTTGACTGGCCATTTCTTCTTGCGATCACCCGACTGAGGTGGGTNTAAAGGAAAGCCTTAACTGTTTGACCGAGAAGATCCAGCGATAATGCGACATGAAGAAAGCGCAAGGTCGGGAGACATTTCTTTGACTGGCCATTTCTTCTTGCGATCACCCGACTGAGGTGGGTCCTGTTCACTTTAAAATCTCATAACATTGAAGTCAAGCGACAACCCGACTGAAGAGAGATCGCCAAGTCTCGAGACATAGATGGAATATTCAATTTCTTAACGAGACTACGCGACACAAAGGAAAAGCAAAGTCGGGAGAAGCTTTGATATATTCTCTCTTGGTAAAGCGATCAAGCGACCTGACTTAAAAACACATGTCTTAAGTGACTGAAAAAGGTAACAAAGAAATATAAGACATGGCAAAGGGTTCTAAACATGCATCGTTTAACACTAGGCTTTAGGGTTTTTCAGGGTTTCGATAATTTTGGCAATGTAATAAGCATGATAACCTGAAAATTTACAGAGTTAAAGCCAGACTGAACAAGAAGGGACTGAAATGGATAGGCCAGAAGCAGAAAAAGGACAAGGAACCGGGAGAACCGCCAAATAAGAAATATCACCAACACATATATCATAACCATGCTTGCATGAGCTTATTCCATAGAATCAAGGATGGATATAATTAGGTGTCTTCATCTAATGCTCCCCTAAGGCCATAATCGGCCATTTAGGTCGATGTAGTAGTGTTAACATTAGGAAAATATTCAGTAGCATCTAGTGTGTCTCCCTAAACCAATATCTCATTTGACTCTTTGACTTTCCAAACCTTACCACTACAGTTATCTTTTCCTTTCTTGAAACAACTATCAAATTCACTTTTGTAATCTGGAAGACTCTTACTAGTATCATTGTCATTCCTCTTTGTATTCATAGGAGGTAGTACTCTTTTGTTGTCTTCTCTATGGTACCTAAAAATATTTGCTATGTGCCCTAGATTGTTTCATTTGTAGCATATAGGAGGAGGTCTATTCTAATTTACTTGCAACTTATAGTACCTTGCAATGTTCCCAAGGTTATTACATTTGTAACATGCAAGTTTTACTGATGATTCTCCTCTTATGTTATGTTGTCTATATCTGGATTGATCAGGTTTCCTTCATTCTACTTTCTTGTGCCCATGTGCATGACAATTAAAACAATAACTAGAAAAAGGTTTGAAATGGGCATTACCTCTACAATCTTTCTTCATGTGTCCAAACTTGTTACAACCAAAACATCTACCTCTGAAATGTCTGATATGTTGTTTAGGTTCTTCAGGAGTAGGATTTTCTCCATTAGTCTTCACATCAGGTTTCTCTTCTTGATTCTTTGAACATTCATCTTCATTGAAGCCAACACTAGTCATATCTCCTTTAGGTTTCTGTCTATCTCTTTGTTCATTGATCAAGTCACTGCTCATGTGAAATCATTCAATATGTTTCTTTGTCTCAACAAGTTCACCTTTTTTATCTGATTATATTTCTCCAATTCTAGATACTTGTTCTTTTAGACATCAAGTTTAGTCTTCATTTGTCCCATCAGAATATTATCATCCTTCAAGGCTTCTTCAATATTTTTTTTAGCATTCTTTTCTTGTTGAATCTCTTTAGCCATTATTTCATGATTAGGCTTCAAGTTATCATTCTCTGTTCAAGTTTCTTTATCTCATCTAAATTATCAATGTCTGAATCCTCTTTTATCTGAACCATAAGATCTTGTCTATGACTTCTAGAAAGTTCAAGCCAATCTTTCAATTTCTTAATGAATCCCTCATCTCTTCTTAAATTTCATCTCAAGTCACCATTCTCTGCTTTCGCTTTATCAAGGTCTTCAAGTGCTGCTTCAAATTTTTCTTCCAAACTTACAGAATCCATCTTGGTCTCCCTTAAGTTGTTAAACTTTCTCTTCAAGGGCCAAAAGATATGATACCAATTGTTAGGATTAAGTAATACTGAGAGGGGAGATGAATCAGTATTACAGTACTTTAAATTAAACTTAAACTAATTCCAAATAAACCATATGATTGCTGAAATGAAAATAACATAAGCAAATAACACACAACTCATTAAACCATTATTTGTTGTCAAGGAAACCCTTGCCAAGGGAATGTTGGTGTTTTTTCTTGCACTCTCCATTCCTAGATGAGATTTAGAGACCATGTTGTGGGATTACTAACCTAGGATACAAACCCAACACCTTGAATAGAAAGGAGACAAGAAATGATCCAGGTGGATCTAGAAGACCTAAAAATTTTAGTCTCAAAATATCACAAAAGAAACATCATCAGAAATTTGCTAACATGATCCTGACACAGCTTGTATGGGCTCAAAAGAAGCTCGTATGTAGAAGTTATGTGCAGTCAAAGGCTCGATCAAACAAGTGAATGCAGAATTCAAAAAAAGGTGAAATTCAAATATCTTGAAAGTGGTCAACAATGGGTTTCAAATTGAAGAGCTCATTAAGATATTTTTGACGCAATTTGAATGGACAAAATTTGAGTCCGTATGCAAAATTTATGACCAAATGAAGATCTTCGTTAAAAAAAAATGATCAAGTGGCTATTGGTGACATCAACATGATGTGGCAGGTTGACCAAGAAAAATATGACATTTGTGGGAGTTGAACTCATAACCACCCACTCCCTATCATTCTGACCCATCACTGCACCAAAGCAGCAATCTAAAACTAGTAGGAGGCGGTAACTATGAAGACCATTTGCAACACTCCTATAAACGAAAACCCAAAATTGTTTACAATGGGAGTGGAACTCTAAAACCGCCCATTCTATTTTAATAGAACACCAACTAGGCCATAGCTTTTTATGGAGTGAACTTGGTGATGTTTATCATCTTGTTGTTATTTTGCTACACCAAAGCTCCTTTCTATAAGGATTTTGGGATATTTTATTATACTAAGGCAATAAAATAGAATTTTCAGCCTAGATTAGGAGATATGGAGATCATATGGTTTTAACCTTATATTAGCAAATAAATTTGTATAAAAGGGGATTATTTTCTTTTGTAAAGGAAATTAGCCTTGGAGGAAAATTTAGACTTTGGAGGATTTTGGAGATTGGAGAATTATTTCTTGGAGGAAAAATTCTTTGTGAGAAGAAAATTTGTAAGGTGTTATTACACACCAAAAATTATAAAGTGAGAGATTGTGAGGAAATTGTATGCAGATTTTGAATGCTTGGATGGTGTAACAAAGCATAGTTTTGCTTGGCGATATCAATAAAGTGGTCCCAACATTGAGAAGCAGACATGAAGATGTAGTCCTTAAAGGAAAAACTTCATTATCAACTTGTGTTTTATCCTTCTATCTTTTGTCTTATTTTTCTTCTATATCTTGTCTTACATTCTCCTTAATTTCTTTCTGCTATTTCATTTCAGTTTAAATTCTTATTCTAATTACTTTATTTTGGTAATTAGTTAAGTTCTTTAAATTTTTTTAAAGTGTCCTTAATTGTAATTTCAACGGTTAAAAATAATAATCACACAATACTGTCTGGATCAGGAAAAACTGTAATTTGAATTAATTTACAAGTTTTATTGTAAACACTAATTATAGATCAAGTGGTATCAGAGCCCATTTTGCAGGAAATTGTAGAGTGAATGTTAACTAGGTTGAGATTGAAACAAGGAGAAGGTTCTCTTGAAGAGTTCAATCCAGAGATTGGGAAAAGAAGGACTTTTCCTCGGTCAGAGATGGTACATGAACAAAATCTTGCTGAGTTTGATACAGAAGCCTTCCAGAGAGCTTTTTGTTAGTAATAACTAAGAGGGGGGGTGAATTAGTGGCCTCAAAAATTTATCCTTTAAACTTTAATCCACCAATCAATACACCTTATATTATTAAGTCTTTACAAGATGCATGCCTTGAAATACTTGAAATAATTAACTGTCTATCATTTTACCTTGTCTGTCCTTATTCTCCTTGATTACTAATAAGCAATAAAACTTATTTACTGAGATTTAGTAAATATGCAGAGTATACCAATCAATCTAGAAATGCATATGTGAAATGTAAAACAATAAAGTAATAAACCATACACACATAACACATGGATTTTAACATGGAAACCCTATTAAGGGAAAAAACCACTGGGATCGGTACCCCAATTTTTCACTCTTTTGAAGTGAGCCCTGTTAGGAGCCAACCCTGTTAAAGGTTACAAACACACTGTTTAGTGCGACCTTGTTAGAGGATTTTATACATATAGGTTGTCACTTAGTATCTGGTGTCTATTTTTCTACCATCCTTGAATCAGCCTCCTTAGACTGTCAATAGGATTTAGGCAAATCTTGCTACCATCCTTGAATTAACCTCCTTCTTAGGTTGTTAATAGGCTTTATGAGAATTCAATGCTACTTTCATGAATCAACCTTTTTGGCAATCTATTAGGATATACCTCAATCATAGAAGATTGTTAAGTTCTACTCTGTTAAGAGACTTGATGCTTCAATGGTTAAACTGAAACACTATGACCTATTTCTAATGCAACTTTGAATTGCAGATTGTTTAGATGTATTTAAGTACAATACCTCTCTGATCAATGTATCAATTCAATTCTTTTTTCTCCACACTTTCTGCTCTGTGATGCTGTGCTTCACTATTTGTCGGTGTCTACAGAATTCTTTAGCTCTCCCTCAGCTTGATTGATTAGGACTATATGAAGTTTATCCTTCACCAGTTTCTCTTTAGCATCCTCTTTTAATTCACTCCCCTTCCATGTATCTAATTTCTTACGAAAATGAATCATGCTTGTCTCTTATATAGACATGATATTCCTTAATTCATGATTCTTGATTCTTGATTCTTGGCGTGAAAAACAATCCAGCCAAATTGATTTACGAATTTAACTCCTGATTTATCTTGTAGTTATCTTCTTGCCAACTGTATAAATCTTCTTTAAATCAATTACTTAACTATGGTCAAATAAAACAAATAAAACAACTAGCTAAGTCTATCCTTAAGCTCTGCCAGCTAGATATTTTCTCATTTTATGAACTCTTTGTTCTGTCGGTCAATTTAGCAGTTCATCATCGGTGACAATTGCCACTTCCATCAGTTTAACTCTAGTTAGCTTCAGGATCTCTATCCGTTGGGCAACTCTATTTTTAGTTCATCGGGCATCTTGTGATTCTACTTCATCAAGCAACACTATCTTCTACTCATCAGGTATCACTGTGACCTTTTTCTCTATCTTTACCGGTGGTGTGCACTCCATTGGTGTTGTCTGTCACTTAGTGAATACTTGACTTCTGTGCATTACTGAAAGCATAAACATTTTTCCATTGATTCTCTAAAGTCTTTGGCATTATGTACATGACCGTATAGATGATATCAAGTTGACATCAACGACAATACAAACCATTAACTATTTTAATGTCTTACATCATCTTCAACTTAACATTATCAAACATTCAATCAGTTACATGTCATCAACCTCTCCCTTTGGCATTGATGGAAACATACTATATTATCACACTATAATATTTCTAATACAATATGAAATACAATTGTTGAGATTCATCAAATTACCAAACAGTTTATTTTGATAACTGATAGAAATGTCTGACCACCAGTAAGCTCTGTGTTAGCTTAGATTTGATTCTTGCAACTTTCTATGTTTCTTCTGCTGATGTGTTGTGTTGTCTTTTTGTGTCAATTTCTCTCTTTTGACTGTTCTTCTTCTTCTTTGATGTCTCTGTCTTTTGTTTGCAATTTTTTTATACAAATTCTCTCCCTATGGATATGATCTCTCCCTATTTGGAGTAATCTGATAATGAATAGATTCTGACGATAATATGGATACATTCTCTCCCTTTGACAACAATGCCAAAATAATATTTTACAAATATCTGACATTCATGTCAAACAATTTTCTTCTATCCATAATATATTCCTTGAATTTCCCTTATCTATCAGCAATACAACAATATGCTCTGGTGCTCGTTTTTGATATATGCCTTTCTATATATAGATGTAGCTTTGAAGTTCATCTTTTGCTTATTTTCATCATGTTGTCAAAATTCATATGACAAAATATTTTGTGCCACAACCATATGTCTTCATTTCTAGTCATTAAGCAAGTGGGATTAGTATCATTCAGATAGAATAAGTTACCTTTGGTCTGTTCACCGGTACCAATCAGTTTTCTTGATTCATTGAAGATCTTTGCCTTCTTGTTCTCAAATGCTACTTTGTGACCTGAATTATTAAGCTGATAAACACTCAAAGATTATAATTCAATCCTTTTACCCAATAAGAATTTTCACATTTAATCAAGTTATTCAGTATCATTATTCCTTTACCTTCAACTAGACAAGGTGTATCATTTCCCCTTCTTAATGTACCAACATTATAGTATTCAAAAGTGTTAAACTTTTCTTTTTCATTGGTCATATGGTGAGTGCAGACACTATCTATAATCTAGATATCATTATTACTAACCTTATATATGAGTGTATTTTCTTCATACCTTTCATCTTCATCTGAATCATCCTTCACAGCTACAAATACCATCTCGATGTCATCATCAGGTTCGGTTTCAGTAACTTCATCTTTGCAAGAATCTAGGTAGCTAGCCTTCTTGCCTTTATCCTTGTAGTCTCAAGTATCCTTTCTTTCTAATCATTGGTAACCTCTGTAATATTCATTATCACCTTTGTCAGACTTCTTCTCAAAAGATCTATCATCTTTTCTTCTGTTAGGACATTGAGTAACAAAGTGTCCAATTTCTTTACAATTAAAGCATACAAGTGGTAACTTGCCTTTGTATTTACCTTTGCCTCTTTGTATTCTTCTAGCCATAAGTGATTCTATTTCATCTAGATCTTCTTCTTCACTTTCACTTTCACTGTCCCTTCTAGATGAGCATCTATGATTGGATTTTCTTATTGTCATAGAAGACTTAAATGCAGACTCTAAACTTGGTAAGACACTATTGTCAAAGTTATTCATCTCAAATGAAATCAGTCTACCAATTAGGCTATCAAGAGTAACTATATTGTTTTCTAATACTCTCATTTCTTGAATAGAAGAGACTCTAATAGCATATACAGGCAATAAGGTTCTTAATATTTTACTTGCCACTGTTTCCTTTTCAAGTGTACCTCCAACACCTCGTATAGCATTGACTACTTCTTTTATTCTTGTGTTGTACTGTGTGATGTTTTCACCTTCTTTCATTCTGAGATCATCAAACTTCCCTATAAGGCTTTCTGCCTTGGCTCTCAGAACATTTGTATCACTTCCATGTACAAGCTTCAGTTTGTCCCAAATTTTCTTTGCAATTTTGCAATCTTTGATATCTTCAAATTCAAAATCAGAGAGTGAGGAAGAAAGCTCTATAACTATGCAGTTATGCTCATGCTTCACTCTTAATTTATTTATTGTCAATGGTCCTATAGGCAACATATATTTAGTATCTAATTATTGAGTAATATCATTGCCAATACCTGATAAGTGGAGTCTTATCCTGCTTTCCCATGAAGCAAAGTTGTCTTTGTTCAACTTGGGTACATCTCATCTGTTCATCTTGTGATCTTTACTTATGTCTTGAAACCTTCCTACTAAGCACACAAGCTCTGATACCAATTATTAGTAATAACTAAGAGGGGGGTGAATCAATGGCCTCAAAAATTTATCCTTTAAACTTTAATCCACCAATCAATACACCTCAGATTATTAAGTATCTACAAGATGCATGCCTTGAAATACTTGAAATAATTAACTGTCTGTCGGTTTACCTTGTCTGTCCTTATTCTCCTTGATTACTGATAAGCAGTAAAACTTATTTACTGAGATTTAGTAAATATGCTGAGTATACCAATCAGTCCAGAAATGCATATGTGAAATGTAAAACAATAAAGTAATAAACCATACACACATAACACATGGATTTTAACGTGGAAACCCTGTTAAGGGAAAAAAACACTAGGACTGGTACCCCAAATTTTCACTCTTTTGAAGTGAGCCTTGTTAGGAACCAACCTTGTTAAAGGTTACAAACACACTATTAAGTGTGACCTTGTTAGAGGATTTTATACATATAGGTTGTCACTTAGTATCTGCCATCTATTTTTCTACCATCCTTGAATCAGGCTCCTTCTTAGACTGTCAATAGGCTTTAGGAAAATCTTGCTACCATCCTTGAATCAACCTCCTTCTTAGGTTGTTAATAGGATTTATGAAAATTCAATGCTACTTTCATGAATCAACCTTTTTGGCAATCTGTTAGGATATACCTCAATCATAGAAGATTGTTAAGTCCTACTCTGTTAAGAGACTTGATGCTTCAATGGTTAAACTGAAACACTATGACCTATTTCTAATGCAACTTTGAATTGTAGATTTTCAGATCTATTTAAATACAATACCTCTCTGATCAATGTATCAATTCAATTCCTTTTTCTCCACACTTTTTTCTTTGTGATGTTGTGCTTCACTGTTCATCAATGTCTACAAAATTCTTTAGCTCTCCCACAGCTTGATTGATCAGGATTGTATGAAGTTTATCCTTCACCAGTTTCTCTTTAGCATCCTCTTTTAATTCACTCCCCTTCCATGTATCTGATTGCTTACAAAAATGAATTATGCTTGTCTCTTATATAGACATGATATTCCTTAATTCATGATTCTTGGCATGAAAAACAATCCATCCAAATTGATTTATGACTTTAACTCCTGATTTATCTCATAGTTATCTTCTAGCCAACTGTATAAATCTTCTTTAAATCAATTACTTAACTATGGTCAAATAAAACAAATAATACAACTAGTTAAGTCTATCCTTAAGCTCTGCCAGCTAGATATTTTTTCATTTTTTGAACTCTCTATTCTTTTGGTCAATTCTATAGTTCGTCGTCTGTAACAACTGCCAGTTCTGTCGGTTTAACTCCAGTTAGCTTTGGGACCTCTGTCCATCGGGAAACTCTATTTTTAGTTCATCGGGCATCTTGTGATTTTGCTTCATCAGGAAACATTGTCTTCTACTCTTTGGGTATCACTATGACCTTTTTCTCTATCTTTACCGATGGTGTGCACTTCGTCAGTGTTGTCTGTCACTTAGTGAATAATTGACTTTTATGCATTGCTAAAAGCATAATCATTGTTCCATTCATTCTCTGAATTTTTTGGCATTATGTACATGATCATATAGATGATATCTAGTTGACATCAATGACAATAAAAACTATTAACTATTTTAATGTATTGCATCATCTTCAACTTAACATTATCAAACATTCAATTAGTTACATGTCATCACTTTTCTGGAAATGAAGACATTGGTGGACATTTTGATCCAAGAGAGGCATGAACGGCAGAAGAGAAAGGTAAAAAAGGATAGGAAGAAGGATAAATCTAAATCCTCTTCTAAAGATGACAAAGGGAAAGGAGTAGGAGGTGGTGGTGACCATCTTGAACCTCCATCCCCATCTTCTTCATCTTCTTCTTATTCTTCGTCTAAATCTTCTTCTAAAAAGAAACAACTTGTGCAAACTAACACACCCTTGTTAAAACTAGATGTTAAATTTGAATTGCCTATATATAATGGTGAATTGGATATAGAGAAATTGGATAAGTGGCTTAAACAGATTGAAGTGTATTTTAGGATTCAACAGATCTTGGATGATGCTTCCAAAATATAGCTAGCTGCTCTCCGTGTGGGAGGTACTACATTAGTCTGGTGGGAGATTAAGATTCAAGATGATTTTGCTACACATGGTAAAATCATTTCATCTTGGTATGAATTTACCTCTTCTTTAAAGAAATGGTTTTATCCTTTGGGTTATATGCAACAAGTTGTTATGGACTGGAAAAAATTAAGATAGGGTAAAAGATAGTCTGTGCAAGAGTATACATAGTTGTTTAGGAATAAATCACTTACTCTTGGTATCCCACTTTATACACAAGAAACTTTATTAAAGTATATAGGTGGATTGCATTCACATTTGAAACATACAATATTGATGTTTAGCCCATCTAACTTTGATGAAGTGTGTGTACAAGCAACCCATATTGAAGCAGGTGGAGGAAACACAAGTTTCAGTGCAAAGAGAGAATTTGTTCCTCCTAAAGGCAACAAGAATGGTAAGAAAATAGCTACTATGAAGAAAGAGGAAGGTGAAAATCCTACATGTTCACATTGTCAAAAGAAAGGGCATGAAGATGCAAAGTGTTGGAAATTGCATCCAGAATTGAAACCAAAGTGGTTTAAGAAGGATCATAAAGGAAAGCAAAAGACCGTAGCTATGGCTCAGGACCTTGGTTCAGAATCTGGTAATGAAACCAAGATAGTAGTTGTGGATTTAAAAGGTAAATATTTTGTTGACTCCACCACTAATGTTTCATGTTATACTTCTAAAAGTCATGTTGTTCCTGAAGATAGTAAAAGATGTGAACTTTTTTATATAAGGGTGATTTCAAAGAACACTAAAATCAACACATTAATAGATAGTGGGTCCCAAGTTAATTTAATTTTAGAGGAAGTTGTTAAACAATTGGGATTGGAAACCAAGCCACATAAGAGACCTTATCCTTTGAGTTGGGTGTGCAATTATAACAAATTGTGAGTTACACAACAATGTAAGTTAAAATTTGCAATAACATCTAAGTACATAGATGAGGTTGAATTTGATGTGGTTCCACTTGATATATGTGGGATTGTGTTGGGTAGCCCATATTTATATGATAGGAAATATATCATCTACAGGGAGGATAAAAAGTATGACTTATTTAAAAATGGAATTGAATACATTGTAAAATCTCATCGCATGAAGAATGTTGGATCAATTGTAAATACAGGGCATTTGAAAATTATTGTAAATGAAAGCAGTAAATTGACTCTCATGTCTTCCATAGCTAGTCAGGATAGCATGCAAGTAGAATCAAGTCCTCAGACAGTGATGGTAATAGAGGGTTTGAGTGATTCATTTTCTAATGGTGTTTCTGTATAGGAGATCCAAAGTGTTGATACTTTTTCCTTTTCATCAATTTGTTTAGTAGTGTTTCTTTCGTTCCTATTAGTTGGTATTATGTGGGTGATGGATGTAAAAATGTACACTGGTGGATGTGTTGGAGATTGTGTTAGCAGTATTATTTCATTTCTCATGATGTTTATGATGAGTCAGGTATTCATAATCCCAATAGGTTGTACAGATGATACTGGACAAGTGAGGTGAATATGCCCTCACTTAAAATGTATGTAAAATAGAATTTTGAAGGTCCAAAAGCTTCTCAATGGGGAGGAATGATCCAGGTGGATCTAGAAGACCTGAAAATTTTACAGTCTCAAAATCTCACAAAAGAAACATCATCATAAATTTGTTGACATGATCCTTAGGCAGCTTGTATGGGCTCAAAAGAAGCTCGTATGCAGAAGTTATGTGCAGTCAAAGGCTCGATTAAACAAGTGAATGTGGCATTCAAAAAAGGTGAAATTATACTATCTTGAAAGTGGTAAACAATGGCTTTCAAATTGAAGAGCTCATTAAGAGATTTTTGACGCAATTTGAATGGACAAAATTTGAGTCCTTATGCAAAAGTTATGACCAAATGAAGATCTCCATTCAAAAAAAATGATCAAGTGGCTATTGGTGACATCAACATGATGTGGCACAAGGGTGGTAGGTTGGCTAAGAAAAATATGGCATTTGTGGGAGTTGAAATTGTAACCACCCACTCCCTATCCTTCCAACCCACCGCTGCACCAAAGCAGCAATCTAAAACTTGTAGGAGGTGGCGATTATCAACAGCGTTTGCAATACTCCTATAAAAAAAAACCCAAAATTGGTGGTGATGGGAGTGGAACTCTAAAACCACCCTTTCTATTTTAATAGAACACCAAATGTGCGATTTCTTTTTACGGAGTGAAATTGCCGATGTTTATCATCTTGTTGTTATTTTGCTATACCAAAGCTCCTTTTTATAAGGATTTTGGGCTATTTTATTATGCTAAGGCAATAAAATAGAATTTTTGGCTTAGATTAGGAGATATGGAGATCATATGGTTTTAACCTTATATTAGCAAATAAATTTGTATAAAAGGGGCTTATTTTCTTTTGTAAAGGAAATTAACCTTGGAGGAAAATTTAGACCTTGGAGGATTTTGGAGATTGGAGAATTATTTCTTGGACGAAAAATTATTTGTGAGAAGAAAATTTGCAAGGTATTATTACACACCAAAAATTATAAAGTAAGAGATTGTGAGGAAATTGTATGCAGATTCTGAAAGCTTGGCTATTTTAACAAAGAATAGTTTTGCTTGGTGATATCAATAAAGCATTCCCATCATTGAGAAGTGGACCTGGAGATGTAGTCCTTATAGGATGAACTCCGTTATCAACTTGTGTTTTATCCTTCTATCTTTTGTCTTATTTTTCTTCTATCTCCTGTCTTACATTCTCCTTAATTTCTTTCCACTATTTCATTTCAGTTTAAATTCTTATTCTAATTACTTTATTTTGGTAATTAGTTAAGTTCTTTAAATTTTGTAAAAGTGTCCTTAATATAATTTCAACGGTTAAAAAGCATAATCATGCAATACTGCCTAGATCGGGAAAAACCATAATTTGAATTAATTTACAAGTTTTGTTGTAAACACTAATTATAGATCAAGAAACAAGTCCAATTGACAAGGTTCTAAGACCTTCTACACTTTGAGCTCCACATCACTCAGGTGGGAATTACCTAATCTGCACACACATGACTCCTTTGTGACACACAATAGCTTGCAGATATATAACTGTGGAATAGTTTTCAAACCTTTAGGTAACAAGTACCTCACTATTTTATCAAATCTTATGTAGTATCCCACTTGCATAGAGTATGTATGAAAACTAGAATTATCCCAACTCTTTCAAACAACATGAAAGGGAAATGATTTTCAATTTATATTTTTTTTAATGGATCTCTGAAATACCCCAAGTCTTTCATAGACTAGTGCCTTATCCAATGGGAAACAGATTCAAACATAACATTGCAAAGAAGATCATGAACAAAGGAAAACACCACAGTTTGATATATCTATATGCCTTACATAAGACATAACCTATCAATCAAGTTCTACTTATGAACCCACCTATGTATTCAAATATGCAATTCCCTACTCAAAGAATTTAACCCTCCCCTTGGAAGAGACCTTGGAATATATAATACATTAATTAGCATCCACTGAAAGACAAGTCTGGAATATCCTTAATACTACGTCTCATACATATCTGAAGACAAATCTTAAATCACAGTCATTCCTTAAATGACTATATTGCTAATCAATGAAAGACAAGACTAAAACACTCTTAATGCTTTATTCTTTATGATTCAAGAAACATAATGGAGACAACTTGATATCAGAACAACAATAATAAATTTCATTCATAAGCAAGGTATTACAATGACGTTCTTCCTTGAAACAAAAAGGATACAAGAACACCCTATATGAATAGAAGAGGGAAATATATACAGAGGTATCACACTTGGAACTTTCTCTAAACATTTGCAGAGAAACTAGAACAGAACCGAATGAGGAACCCCCCAAATAGAACGGACTTAGGAACCCCCAAAATAGAGAAAAGAGGAATAGATATAGAAGAAGGAAACCCTATAATTCAGGTATAATTGACATTTTTCCTTCTTTAAATCTGATTCTCACTTATCCTTCAATTCTCATCCAACTTGATCTTTCTTCAAAAGATCTGAAAATACAATGTGATCTCCATGACCACCTAGCTAGAAATATTAATGTAGAAGTGATAGGAAGTGGACTAGGTTTTCAAAGAGTATATAATCTAGAATAGAAAACCCTAAAACTATCACACGACATTAATAGTCAATAGAAAACATCCCCTCAGCACCATACCACTCTAATAAATTGACCAAGAAGATCAGATTGATCCACCAACTATCTCTCCAGCTTAGAAAATAGTGCCACCGCTTGAAACTTTGAGAAATATTTTAAATATTCAAATATTCAAGCCCTAACAGCTACAGGTGGCTCAGAATCAACATCAACAGTCAAGATCAAACCCTATCATAGTTTTAAAACATAGTTGTAGCTCACCTTCAAATTATGTGGGCACAAGATCTGATTGGACATGTGGTAGCAAGACACAATGCCTTAATGGTCAGATCTCGAGCACCTTTTCTTTGAGGAAATGCATGAACCATCTGATAAAAATTAAGAAAACTAACCTTTACCTTAGTTATAAATCAAAAACTCTGGTCCTACTGACATCCACATGGAACTTTACTACTAGCTTTGAGAAATCATGTTGTCCTCTAACCTATGCTGACTAGGCAATCCTCTTATCAAGTAGGCGTAATGCCTTGATCACTAATCATCTTGCATCTATTCATTGAGGCTTTACACTAACCATCAGTTCAGATTGAAACTGATCAATCTTTACCTCTATCTTTTTCATCTGCCTTTAACTGGTCTTTAACATGCCTTTACCCCTGACTTTATCTATAGATTTTGTGACTATATAATCTCTAAGTCGTTGAACATTTACCTTTACTCAAGTTAAGACTAGAGATTACACGCAAGCCATCAGCTTAACATTGCATTAACGGTCCAGATCATTCTTTCAACAAACCTATCTGACTAACTTGACTCAGGCTCTTAACTGTAGTCTATCCCAAGATTCAACGATTGAATAATCTCAAAGTCACTAATAATTTCACTTAACTCAAGTTACATTCAAAGATTTAGCACAAGCCATCTGATCTAGTTGTCCTTGGAAACATGTGGCAACATCATTTTGAATCTCTAAAAATTGGACTCATCCTTAACCATAATCAAACCTAGCTCTGGTCCATTATGAGATCATGCAACTAAAGAGAACCCCAAGTTGCTAGAACATATCTTAACCCTAGATTTTACTTAAAGATTATGCACATATCATAGGATTAAATCAAGATCAACGATGCACATTTAATCTCATAATATATTTTTACCTGCTTATTTCTTTCCAAGATTAAATGCCATACACATGATATAAACAAGATCTATAGTCTACGCTAGATCTCTAGACATATCATGACATCATCAATTCATTGCAAGATTAAGCACCAGCCATTCATCTCGATCCTGATCTATGATCCTCGCCAAGTCTCGCAATCTATTTGTACTTCATCAATTCTTCATGAGATTATATGCTAGCCACATGATCTTCACTACATCAACGACCTATACTGAATCTCAAGACATATCTGTACTTGACCATTTCATTATGAGATTAAACATGAACCACTCGATCAATGCAGCATCTATGGTTTTGACTTTATCTTTATCAACTTAGATCTTAACCTTATCATGACTCAAGTCACTTGGAGATTGCACGAATAAAGGAAAATCTCAAACTCAGATAGTTAATCCCTTTACCTATGGTCAAATATGGCAATTATGCGCAAGCCCTTAGATTTTTTCTCTAATCAACGATCATGATCCTTTATGTGCAAACTCTACCAAAACTTAGACTTAACTTTTCTTAACCATGATCAAATCTGGAGATTTAGCAACTGAAGAAAACTCAAAGTCATTGAATATTTTTCCTAACTTAGGTTACATTACGAGATCACGCGTCAGCCCTACAATTATGTTAGAAATAGAACTCGATCAACAACTTGCACTGAATCTCTGAGTAAACCT
Organism: Thuja plicata; assembly: GCA_018584345.1. Lineage (NCBI taxonomy): Eukaryota > Viridiplantae > Streptophyta > Pinopsida > Cupressales > Cupressaceae > Thuja > Thuja plicata. Next base: position 345,044 of record MU225762.1, read on the forward strand.
TTACTTCGTCTAACTTAACCTGGCCTTTACTGTAGTTAGATCTGGAGATTGGGAGATAAACATGATCTTCAGGTCACTAGATCATTTCTTAACCCTTGAGTTTATTCTGATATCTTGCACCAATAACACAATCTAGACAAGATCCATGGTCCTCGCTAGATCTCTATACCTTTCATGACATCATCAATTCATTGTGAGATTAAGCGCCAGCCATAGGATAAGATCTTGATTGACGGCCCTTGCCAAGTCTCACAATCCTTTTGTACTTGATCAATTCTTCATGAGATTATACACTAGTCGCACGATTAACACTACATCAATGATCCTCGCTTAATCTTGAGATCTTTAATTTAACCTTGAGTCTATCTAGAGATCTTGTGACCAAAGAGAAAAAGTAACTCCACCTTAACCTCAGTTCTATCTGGAGATTGCATGACTAACTAAGTCTCAAAGTTGCGGAAAGAAAAGCTTAACTCATGGTTTTCTCAGAGATTACACATGAGCCACAGGATCTAAAACAAGATTGATGATGCACGTGAAATCTTGAGATAGACAGAGCATACTCCATATCATTCTGAGATTAGGAGATAAGATCCTGCACCAAGTCACTAGATAGAAAAGAATATTCGATCTTGGTTAAGTGACTATGAGATAAAGGCAGGGCAAATATGCACATGAAAAAAAAGGATTTAAGTGGCTCAGAAAAGGTAATAAAAAAATAGAAACTTCCATGAAGGGTTTAGGGTTTTGTAGCAACGGCTAGGAAATTTGAAATTAGGGCTTGGGGGCAAAGCAATAAATAGAAGAGTTTTCATGATTTAGACCAAAATTCTTGCATATTTTTACAGTGCTAACATGGGCTCCGACTGGGGAAGGTTGAGTGCAAGATCAACACTAGATTCTAGATCTCTGAGAAGAGCAGACCAAGACAAAAAAATGAAACCCTAAAGAAAACACACCAAAAGAAGGAAAAAATAGGAAACTTTATATAGATATCTACATTGTTGAGTAGAGTCATATTACCTCTACACCTCTTCTCCTGATTTGAAAGACTCAAACCAGGACTGATGGCCCTAAGCCATCACCAAATTTATGTTGTATCTTGCCTCTGTCAAACATAAAACTCTCTACTCCCTACTTAGGAAACAAACTAAAACAACCTCTTTCATGTGTCTGATCCAATCTATTATTAGGTACCATTAGCTCTTTATGAAAGTTATCAGCATATTAATATTAGGGCTTAGATGGAAATCATGCAAAACTTGAAAGGGAAATCGATGTGGTATATGCATATTACATTCAACAGGTAAAGGAACAATGGAGAAAATGAAATTTGTATCATCTTTTGATCCACAACCACATCCTAAAAAATCATCCAGCTGAAAAGAGAAGCACTCGTATTCTGCCATATAGCTAGTACCATTTATATTATATGGTTCTTCATCACAATCCTCAAACAATAGATTAGAAACCACATGCAGATCTCTGTTATAATCATCATGAAAAAGGATTGGATGATCCAAAACAATATCCATTTCAAACAACACATTAGAAAACATATTAATGTGACAACCCACATCCATGCCACACTCACCTTCTTCAAAGGGATAAATATCAGAGTCTGAACAAGAGGAGAACTCATCGTCACTACATGAAGGCTCCATATCACCATCTCTCCTCTCCACCTCATCAGAGTCACTGTAAGAAACTAATCCAAATGAGACTGAAATAGTGTCATAAAAACCTTTCACATTAGTATTATTGCTATCAGATGCATGATCCCTCAACTGTTTCTCACATGGAAGGTCATATGAAGAAAACAAACAGGCTAACTGAACAAAATTGTCACAAAGATTTATTTGATTTCTCTTTGGTCTAAACTCCTTGTATGAACACTCCTTTTCCAACATGCCTATGAAATTCATCATTGTTTCCAATGAATCAACATCCTCACAGACAAAACCAAGAGATGACAAAGACTTACCCTTTTCAAAAGGCTGCATACTAATCATCATCTGGTCCTCCAACAAATCAAGGCTACTCTAACACCATGGAGCTTCTTCCTCAACCAATTCCTTGCATATATTTTCCTGAGTATCCTCATGTGAAAATGATATGGGCTAATAAACATCATCCTCATCAGGCCATGATATGCAGTCTTCATCCTCACTTTCAGTATCATCTAAAGAATAACCTTCCTCTGCATTTTCCATACCTAACTGCAAACAATTATTCTCTGCAGCCTTATGACTAGAAAAACTAGTTGTCATTTTATTTGGTGTGTATCCCCTATATATATCTATGTGAGGGGAAGTCACATTAGACAATTATTTTCTAACTATGTTATCCTCAATATGAGGGGCAACCACTTCTTGCAAAAGACACTCCTCATTCACATTCTATCTTGGTACATAATCTACAACATGGTTAGGAGGATCAGCAGAATTAGAAACATCTTGACAATAACTATCACCTTTTGTTCACATCTATCAACTACTTCAGATATCTTATGACAATGATCCCTATCAACTACCTTTGCAAAATGGCTTGAGATGATGGCATGCTTTAGATTGTTCTCAATATCTAGTGTTGCCATAAAAGCCTGATACAAAGTCTGAGGCTCCTTATCTCTCAACAAGTAGCCCATATTTTTTCCAAATGAATTTAGATAAACAACCAAAGCCATGGCATCATGGGGTCTACATTTCTGAGGGATTATTTTCAAAGTTATACTAAATATGAGACTAAATGTAAGCACAATCTCCTCATCTCCAATATGCACCTTAAAAAGAACACTGATCAAGTCATACTCATTCACATGTTCTATGAACCATTAAATGAATTATATATGCAATTCTTCCCATGAGTTGATAGATTAAGGCAGAAAAAATGAGAACCAATCCCTTGCATCATCTATTAAAGATTGTGAAAATAAATTTATGATAATTTCCTCATGATCAACCTCATAATCATTTATCAAAATATTGAAAATATCTAAATGTTTCTCAGTTGATTCCCCTTTCAAACCACTAAACCTAGCCAAGTGGTCTCTAACTTCTGATGGAATAGGATGTGGGTAACCTGAAAAACCATTGAAATTGATAGCCCCATATAAAATATTCCTATACACTTGTGACATCTTAGTAGGTAGGATAATTACAAACTATCTCTTTCTTCCCTTTCAACTAGTGTTGATCACTTAATAGGGAAAAATATAAGAACATATTTCCAGAGAACAAAGATCATTCAATGAAAATAAAATACCTAGAAAATGATGAAGCTGCTATAAAATATTTAATCCGAAGTCACCTTCAAATCACCTATCAAAACTTTGGTAGAGTCATCACCTCTTTGTAGAGGAAAACTTTGAATCAACTATTATTATTTCACCCCACTCTAACCTTCTTTAAAACTAGAAAAATCTCAACACATCCCACAAATAGAGTCTCGTATTGATTCCTCCCTTGACTATGCTTTATTCATGAGAGCCTAAACATCTATTTTATCATCACTGCAATTCCACCTCTTTTTAGTATTTCTTCAAACATGCACACTAGTGCAAATCAGAGAACTCATAGTCGCTACTCACCACTCTGTGAGATAGTATGAACATACCTTTGAAGAACTTGGACTTTCAGACACTTTGTAATGATAGAAAAAATAAACTTGACTCACTTTACAAAATATGAGGAATATTTCTTTGAAAACCATGACTCTATAACCAGACTCTAGGATTGACTTAGCAAGGCAAGGAAACAACTCACTTACACTCTCTAATCACATTTTATTTTTTTTCCCTAGTAGAGTCACCAATTTGTTGGATCTTTTTCTTGCACTCTCCTTTCCTAGATGAGATTAGGAGACCTAGCTAAAGGATCACTAACCTAGGACACAAACCCAACACCCTCAATAGAAAGGAGACATGAAACAAGTCCAATTGACAAGGTTCTAATACCTTCTACACTTTGAGCTCCACATCACTCAGGTGGGTATTACCTAATCTGCACACACATGACTCCTTTGTGACAAACAATAGATTGCAGATATATAACTGTGGAATAGTTTTCAAACCTTTAGGTAACAAGTACCTCACTATTTTATCATATATTATGTAGTATCCCACTTGTATTGAGTATGTCTGGAAACTATAATTATCCCAACTCTTTCAAACAACATGAAAGGAAAATGATTTTCAATTTATATTCTAATTAATGGATCTGAAATACCCTAAGTCTTTCATATACCAGTGCCTTATCCAATGGGAAACATAGTCAAACATAACATTGCAAAGATCATGAAAAAAGGAAAACAACACAGTTTGATATGTCTATATGCCTTACATAAGACATACCCTATAAATCAAGTTCTACTTATCAATCCACCTGTATATTCAAATATGCAATTCCCTAGTCAAATAATTTAACCCTCCCCTTGGAAGAGACCTTGGAATAGACAATACATTAATCAACATCTACTGAAAGACAATTCTAGAATATCCTTAATACCACATCTCATACATATCTAAAGAAAAATATTAAATCATAGTCATTCCTTAAATGACTCTATTGCTAATAAAAAATAGACAAGACTAAAACACCCTTAATGCTTTATTCTCTATGACTCAAGAAACATAATGGAGACAAATTTATATCATAACAACAATACTGAATTTCATTCATAAGCAAGCTATTACAATGATGTTTTTCCCTGAAACAGAAAGGATACAATAACACCTTATATGTATAGAAGAGGGAAAACATATACAGAGGTACCATACTTGTAACCTTCTCTGAACATTTGTAGAGAAACTGGAACAGAACCGAATGAGAAACCCCCCAAACAGATTGAAATTAGGAACCCCCAAAACAAAGAAAAGAAGGATAGATATAGAAGAAGGAAACAATGGAATTTAGGTCTAATTAACATTTGTCCCTCTTGAAATTTGATTCACACTTATCCTTCAATTCTTGACTAACTTGATCTTTCTTCAAAAGATCTGAAAATACAATCTGATCTTGATGGCCACCTAGCTAGAAATATTAATGCAAAAGTGATAGGAAGCAGACTAGAGTTTAAAAGAGTATACAATCTAGAATAGAAAACCCTAAAACTATCACACAACATTAATAGTCAACAAAAAACATCCCCTCAGCACCATACCACTCTAATAAATTGACCTAGAAGATCAGATCAATCCACCAACTACCTCTACAGCTTGGAAAATAGTGCCACCACTTGAAACTCTGAGAAAAATTTTAAATATTCAAATATTCCAGGCCTAACGGCTACAGGTGGTGCAAAATCAACATCAATGGTTGAGATCAAACCCTATCATAGTTTTAAAACATATTCATGGATCACCTTCAAATAACCTGGGCACAAGATCTGATTGGACATGTGGCCACTAGGCGTAATGCCTTAATGGTTAGATCTTGAGCACCTTTTCTTTGAGGAAATGCATGATTCATTTGATCAAAATCAAGAAAAATGACCTTTACTTTAGTTATAACTCAGCAATGCTGGTCCTACTGACATCCACATGGTACTTTACTATTGGCTCTAATAAATCTTATTTTCCTTTGACCTATGTTGACCGGGCAATGCACTTGTCAAGTAGGCGTAATGCCTGGATCACTAATTATCTTGCATCTCTTCATTGAGGGTTTATGCTGACCATCAGATCAGATTGAAACTGATCGATCTTTACCTCTATCTTTTTCCTTGGCCTTTAACTAGTCTTTAACCTGCCTTTAACCCTAACTTTATCTGGAGATTGCACGACTGTGTAATCTCTAAGTCACTGAACATTTACCTTTACTTGAGTTAAGACTAGAGATTATGCACAAGCCATCATATTAACATTGCATTGACAGTATAGATCATTCTTTTGACAAACCTATCTAACTAACTTGACTCAGGCTCTTAACTATAGTCTATCCCAAGATTCAGTGACTGAAAAAATCTCAAAGTCTCATATCATTTCACTTAACTAAAGTTACATTCAGATATTTAGCACTGGGCCTCTGATCTATATATCCTTAGAAATACGTGGCAAATTTATGTCAAATCTCTAAAAACCTGACTTATCCTTAACCATAATTGAGCCTAACTCTAGTCCATTATGAGATCACCTAACTAAAGAGAATGCCAAGTTTCCAGAATATATCTTAACCCCAGAGTCTACTTAGAGATTACACACAGACCGTAGGATTAAATCAAGATCAACGATGTACATTTAATCTCATAATATATTTTTACCTACTTATTTCTTTATGAGATTAAACACCATCCACACAATCTAAACAAGATCTACGGTCTGTGCTAGATCTCTAGACATATGATGAAACACCATCCACGCGATCTTTGGTGTAGCAACGACCTGCGCTAAATCTCAAGACATCTATATTTGACCATTTCATTGTGAGATTAAACATGAACCACATGATCAATGTGACATCTACAGTTCTAAATTTATCTTGATCAACTCATCTCTTAACCTTATCATGACTCAAGTCACTTGGAGATTACGTGACTAAAGGAAAATCTCAAAATCAGATAGTCAATCCCTTTACCCGTGGTCAAATCTTGTGATTACGCGCAAGACCTTAGGATTTATGCTTTGATCAATGGTCATGATCCTTTCCATGCAAAATCTACTAGAACTCAAAGTTAACCTTTCTTAACCATGATCAAATCTAGATATTTAGTGACTGAAGAAAAATTGAAGTCACTAAATATTTTTCCTAACTCTGGTTACATTATGAGATTATGCACCAACCCTACAATCATGTCAAAAATAGAACTCGATCAATGACTTGCACTGAATCTCAGAATAAACCTGTACTTCATTTGACTTAACCTAACCTTTACTATAATTAGATTTGGAGATCTAGAGATTGGGAGATAAATATGATCACCAGGTTGCTAGATCATTTCTTAAGCCTTGAGTTTATTCCGAGATCTTGCACCAAGCACACGATCTAAACAAGATCCATGGTCCTCGCTAGATCTCTAGACTTTTCATGACATCATCAAATTTATTGCAAGATTAAGAATCAACCACAGGATGAGATCTTGATTAACTTCCCTTTCCAAGTCTTGGAATCCTTTTGTACTTGATCAATTCTTTATGAGATTATACGTGAGCCACACAATCAACACTGCATCTAAGGTCCTCGCTTAATCTCAAGATCGTTAACTTAACCTTGAATCCATCTGGAGATCTCATGACCAAAGAGAAAAAGTAACCCCGCCTAGACCTCGGGTCTATCTGGAGATTGTTTGACTAACTAAGTCTTGAAGTCATGGAAAGAAAATCTTAACTCATGGTTTCCTCAGAGATTATGCATGAGCCACATGATCTAAAACAAGATCGATGAAGTGTGTGTATTTGTAACACCATCACCCTTGTAGATAAACTAGTGCATGTCGCATATACTTCCTAATGAAAATCCTGATATAAGTGCACCAACAAACATGATCCCCATGCATACCATGGTTTTTGAGAAATCATGGTCTCTAACACTCAGCCTAATCCTACTGAAAACCCTCAAGACCTTTATTTTAGACAAATGAAACATATCAACCCTGATAGCACTAATGGAAAGGTCTCATAAAACTCAACCATCTCTACCCATGTAAATACATACTCTATAAGGATTTCATTGTCAAACACTCTCCTTAGCACTTATAATTCTTCACCCCCCTCTACCTCATACTCCAATAGTTATCCTACCACTAGAATCTGCAGAATCTGGTAAATGTCCTCTAGGGTGACTGTCATCTCCCTGATAGGAAGTTGGAAAGTACTATGATCGATGTTCCACCTCTCAGTTAGTGCTATCAATAGACCCCTATTAACTATGTTATAGGGCATATCAATAAAGTATCCTAAACCAAAATCATCAATATATTCTCGCTATACATCTGATAACCGCAAAAGCATACTAAATATGGCCACATACTGTCTGTCCATTTGGAGTACTCCTAAATCAACTTGCAAGCCATATAGAACAACCAGTCAATCATCTCTCATTAGATCAATTTCTTTATCTAATAATGACTCTTATCAATCTTCCATCCTCATCCATCATGAGGTTTCACATAACTATCATCTCAATCCTTATCTCCTCAGTTGAGATTTTTATCAAATCTCGTTGAGCATCCCTTGATGATTATCATTTATCATGAGCTCACCCATCCAACCTTCATTGCTAAATCATACATATCTACTCAACCATCCTATATCCCTGACTGGACATCGACATAAAATTTTCCCTAATCATCCAAAGCCATGTGTTATTATGTCAACAAAATATACTAAAATCCTCTTAATATGTGCTAAAAAGGGCCAGGTATTATTCTATACATAGAATGTGCTAATATTTATTAAGTATGCACTAACCTAGGTTATGCACTATAGTAACCTAGCTATGCACTAATCTATTCCTTGTATGTGCTACTCTAGGATATGTGCTAAATTCTCAACTCTATGTGTTAGCATTTTCCACCTATGCGCTAAATCATTGTTTTGCAAACTAACTAGGGTTCTAGGTTATGCGCTAAACTACCTACCAACCTACTCACAACAATGTGCTTATTTGGACACTTTATGTGCTAGAGTACCCTACCTATGTGCTACACTATCATTCGTATAGGCTAAAACATGAAAAAATTCAAAAAAATGTGTTAAAAATGTTGTCAGCAAGACACTATTTTTGGGTACATACCAAGGGCTTGTACTCAGTAGGACACTGGTATCCCTGAACTTGCTAAAAATGGTGTTGTGCAGGTGGAATCATCATGTTCCTGATCAGTCATCATCAGAGGATTGGTAAGTGCTCAATAGTCAATGGTGAAAATGAATAGTGATTCACCCATTTTTACCTCATTTATAGGGGTTTTCATCCAATTTGGACCATTTTTCACCCCTAGACCCTTGTATCACCCCACATAGCTATTTTTTATGCAAAGAAAAATCTTGCATTTTTCTACTCCCATAATATTCTCCAACGTCCTCTGAAAAATGTACAAAAAATTTCCATATTTTCCAAAAAATTATTGATTCCTCTCCAAAGGGGGCATGCAACGTATTAGCCCCTTTTCAAAAAAAATTCCTGGTTCCATAGTTTTGCTCTTGTTTCTGTAATTTTTTTAGGTCTTTGGCCTAAATACCCTAA
>MU225762.1:392932-425045 GCA_018584345.1 Thuja plicata
ATACATATACAGATAAATGTATATCTATATATATTTATATATGTATATATATCAGAAAACATATTTGTCCCTAAGTGTAAAATCTATCCAGATTTTTACTTGCATAGTTGGTTATTTTAAAACTATTCTCTCATATTTAATATTCAAGAGACAGGAAGACAACCTTATGTAGAAATGTAAATCATGTACATGCATATACAAATTTTATTGAACATTATATTCTAAGTTAAGGAATGCATAAGAGAATGAAATAAAATTTATACACAAAGGCAAGTATTCAATTTTCTGATTTCCTTTTTCTATTGAACATTACATTCCTTTCCATCTAGTGTTCTCTCTATTTGCATCTCATTGTTGCTGCGAATTTCATTTTAATAGAAAAGAAAGATAATGCTAAACTAAAAGCTTCAAATATGCTTCCATAGAGCTTTCTAAGTTATCATACCTGAATATTCACAATACTCTTTATATCTTTTACATATAAGGTTTTCTACTAAGAGAATGCAATGAACTTTCAACCTTAAAAGCTTACTACAACAGTCATGAAATAATGATTTCTCCACGTTCTTGCCTTCAACTTTGACTTTAAATAACTTCAAGAGAAACCTACAATAAGAACAAAGTAGGAGGCCATGGGAATCTCACCATCCAACCTAGGCCTCTTATGAGGCCACCCGCAAGCTTGGGGAACCAACCAAAGGTGGGTTACATGCATAGAAAATTTCACCATTGCATCAACCATCATCACACAATGACTCCCAACCAAGGCTTTACAATGGGTCTCTTATGACCCTAAATGGGGTGAAGTGGACCAAGTACCCAAGGGAGAAGGCCAATCCCAAAAAATAAAACCAAGCCCTCACATGGCTTACAAAAATATCATCTCAAATAAGTCCCATATTCATCAAAGTACCCTTATGACCCTCAAGAAAAGTAACAACAAAGGATGGCTTCATGGAGCCCATACTCCATGATTTTCCCTTTCCTCCTTGAGGAGAGACTCTACACCAAGGGTTGTCAAACTCCTCCACCCCCAAGGCTACTCTTCCCTCCCAAGGGTGAGTGGACCTTGATAAAACTCCCATTAACAAAACAACAACAAAGGAAGAAAACAATAACAATAACATGATTCACACAACAACATAATACACAAAGACATCCTTACTTTGTTCAAGCACACTAACATGAATTCCTTCATTTTCATTACAACATAAAATGCAACAAGTAAAAAAATGCAAGATGTCCACCAACCTAGTTCCAAGCTTATGGAAAATGAAATTTGTTGAAGATCTCCCTTAAAGCCTAATCCCCTCCTTCCAAGCTTCACCAATTCTAGCCAAATCTCTAAGTTAGAGAGTGGGTGTTCAAACTCTCCAACATGGAGAGTCACCACTAAAAAAGCCACTAGAATTCATGGGGAGAAGGAAAGCCCTCTAATTGGTCTCTCTTCCCTAAACTCTTACAACTTTCAAGAAAATAGATCCTAGAAAGGAGACTTCAAAAAGGTGAGTAAGGTCTTGCACCAAAATGGGAAGGTGATCTATCCAAGGTCATGCTCTCAAAAGTTGATTTTCGTTGAACTTAGAAATCCCACTTTTAGGAGGGTATTTTGGTCAGCTAAAGGCTTCCCTAGGGCTAAAAATGACCCTTACCTATTGGTATAACAAGTGNGCTACCTAAAAATGACCCCAACACAGCCCTAGGCACTCTAAAACTCCTCCAAAAATCCATTACAAGAGTACTCACGAAAATCAGATGAAGTGACCACACCTCCATCTCCCAAACCAAGGTATGCATATGGGGATTCACTATTGTACTTACCTAGGTAGGTGGACACCCATTCCCAAGTGGACATGTCATGGTCCAATGTACATACACAAGTGTCAAGTGACACAAACAAACATTTACACATCTCTAGACACATGGCACATCCACTTGAGCATAAATCACAACATTAAATAAGAATTTACATTATGAACTAAACACATACATTCAAACAATTTACTTTCACAAAATAATCATGATACAACGAGATCTTGTCTCTCAATAGATGCAACATTGGCTTAACTGAGTTCACTTATACCTATTCTTGGTTCCCCGGATTTAATACCATGGTCTCTTACCTCCACACGAAATTCAAATATCAGTAGTCCAAGGAGATAAACATTCTTCTCGAAAACAATAACCAATATACCCAATCTTAAGGAAACATCAACATACTAAATTTACTACCTAAGATTCACAAGCAATAATAATTTCATTTAAGCTTACTACATAAGGTAAGATTCACATTGCATGATATCCCAGTTGAATATCCTTTTCTAATAATTATCATATCATCAATAATCCATAACATATCCATAATGTTTTTCTTTTCCAAATCAAATATCTCAAAATAAAATTCCATAATAGAAACATAATATAGTCCTTAGGATGCATCATAAAGTGTCATGTCCAAAATGATCAAATCAAGACATCAAAACATAAGATCCATAAAGTCCATAGTGCATCCAAATGTAAAGTATCATATGCTAAATCTATCATCAGAAGAAAAACTAGAAAAATACGATGGGGTTCGGGGTGAGGCCTCACTGTTTACTCTTTGTTGATGGATGTCTAATAGAGTTTGGTTATGTTCTCCATTTTAAACATCAAAACCATATTCAAGTCTCTATTATTTGTGGTTGTTTTTTTTCGTATATGATAATTGAGATTCAACGAATGTTTGGTTAACATTCATCACTTTCTTATCATAGATCTATTGTTAAATCTAAAAGTAAGTGAAGTTCTAAAATTTATATCAAGTATGGATTAGGTGCACCCATCTTGGTTTAATAGAGCCAGAAGTGCAGAGGGAATCTTATCCCTATAGTTTGTCCAGTTGTCTTGAAGAGCTTTCATACTTGGAGATAACCACTCCTAACATCAGTCTCAAGGCATATTGGTAGCTTTAAGTAGCATAAATATTTTCACATGCCAATAAAAATGGCAATTCTTCTGGGGACTAGAGTGTAGTAAAGTGTCTTAATTGACAAGTAAGTTGACCATTGGAAGTATAGAGTTACCTTGTTGTTATCCTTTATCTTGTTAGTGTCCTTTCTTCCATATTCATTCTAGTAAGTGTTGTATTTTCCCAACTTGCTAGGTGGCAACTCTGAAGAATCTCTGTAGCAGTACTAAGTAACATATTTCATTTTATAAACACTTTCTTGATATAAGTCATAAGAACACTAGAGATTGGGTGAAGAGACATCCTTAAGATAATATGGAGGATGAGATTCCAACTACCTCTTGAATACATTATATTTTTTCACTAGTATATGCAAGGAAAAACATGCTAAACACCATCAGTTAATACTACACCAAAAGACAGGGCACAACACTATCCGACGCCAAGGTTACCAATATTGCTAAATAAAAAGCATCCCGACGCAACACTTTTTAGTTTTAACCAATGATAGAAAAGACAAAGGAACCTGATGAGTAACCAATAGTGCAACCTAACAAAATAGTCAAGAGTGGAACCTGACAGATTAAGGGAACCTGACGAACAGTTCAAAGAAGGAACACCGACAAAATTTCAGTTCACACTGACAGTCAGATACCGAGAGTCGGTTACATCCCAAAAAAAGTGGATCTGACTTTCACGTCAGATAAATCACTAAATTTTTATATTTAGCTTCTTGATTTGTTTTTAAATCCATTACTTGAGGGAAAAGCAATGTAATTATTATTATTTTTATTACTCTAACTAATTTAAAACATGCAAACTAAAGGATCAAGGTCAAGTTGTATACCTTGGATCTAGAGTTAACATTGTAATGCATGATTCTAGAATAGGTAAAATAAATTGTATAAATAGATGCTCAATAAAATTTGAACATGTCATTCAATGATGATTGTAGCCTCTGAGAGCATCTAAGGTTTAGACAAGAGAATTCATGCAGAAGCACAGACAAAGATCAAATCAGTTTTCAAGAACAAGAACCAAGGCTATCGAGAAGCAGGAAAAGGTATTAATCAATAACTATAGGTGATATTCATACTTTGTAAGCTTTAATGGATCTATGATCAGCAATTATAGATTTCATACAATTAGGTCATACATATTGTACACATTCTAACAAGTGTATTACACTTAAGAAATCCTTTCAAGGAAGGTGGATTCAACAATCCTATTGTAAATCTCTTAGCCAAGTGCACACTACATCAATGTTGCTAAAGCTCTTAACAAAGTAGATCCTAACAGGTCTCCACATTAATACTCCTAATAGGGTAGATCATTAGTAGTGATCAAATTGTAAGCCTTAACCGACTCCCTTCCAATCTGTAGATAGTGAAGTTTTGTGGGTGCCATCCCCACTGCAGTTTTTACTTCCTAATAGGAGTTTTTCTGCAATATCATATCTTGTGTTATGTGTTTATTACTTTCATGAATGTTTCTATGAATGTTACATACAATTAAGTTTATTAATTAATATTACATGCATAAGAAAGAAAGAATATCAGATTTGGTTGGTAATACAATAAAGATTGATTGCTAATGAAGTAAGGTGAAAAGTGTTAAAATTTTTAGAGGTAGTGATTCACCCCTCCCCTCTTAGTACTACTTTCCATTAATCCCAACAATTAGTATCAGAGCTGGATCTCTTGCTTTATTGAAAATTTTAAATACTTAAGATAAAAGATCATACAATGGAGAAGTACAGACTTGAGAAAAATATTGAGAATAAAAAACTTGAAATTCAGATGTTCTATGAATAGTATAAAGAAGCTAGAATCAACATGAGACAGTTGCTGGATGAAAGAAAGAATATGCCATCTTTCTATAATGAGATAGATTATCATGAGGAAGAGATTCCAGATTTCTTTGAGTCTTCAGGATCAAATACAAGCAAAGCATCAGATACATCAGAAGAAATTATCACAAGCCTAACTGAAATCGATCTACATTTGGCTGGACAAGTCAAATCTCTGTAAATCAGTCAAGAGACACACATGGTAAGGATGATTGATGTCATGAACAATGCTAGGCAAGCTGAACAAGAAAGAACACTAGCTATTGATGATAGAAGAAAGATCACAGAAAAGATACAAGAAAAATATTTTGAGATACAAATACTTACATAGCATCACCATGAGATTACAAATCAAATTATTCTTATGAGTCAAGAAGAAAATAGAATGAATCATTGAAAGAATATAGACTATCGATGAACTAAGAGAAGAGAATGAAAAACTAAAGCATGAGGTTAGAATTCAGAAACAACATAATGACATGATTAATAGAGCTAAAGAAAGTACAAAAAGGATGGATGAATTCTTGAATGCACAAAGAAGACCCAACACAAACACTGGACTAGGGTACACGTAGCATGGAGAGTCATCAAATGAAGCTAATCCAAAAGATGCCTACATCAATCCTAGACCAAGGAAGCTGACATGAAATCACTGTGGAAAGCAAGGTCACACCTCAAATATTTGCAAGAGCAAAGAAAAAGGTATTCCTAAATCCACATTTACGTTCATAGGACACTATTACAATTGTATTAAGAAAGGACATAAAGCATATGAATGTAAATCAAAGGTGAAAGAACCAAAGAAGGAAACCTATATGGAAAATTATTTTCCCACCTTCATAATGCATCGGCACACATCTCTTGAATGTAGGAAGAAGAAAATTGAAGCATGGAAACCCAAAAATCAAGAAAATGCATATAAACCGAGCAGAGTCGGTAATTCATATGTTTAGGATTATAATACATGGATAAACTGCACAACATGTGGTAGATATGGTCACATTGCTGCAAACTGCATGAGAATATGGACCAAAAGGTCTAGAGGCTGGACCAAGCCTGGAATGGCATGTTTACACCATCATAAGCTTGGACATCTAAAGAAGGACTATAGAGACTGGATAACAGAAACCAACACTTTTGCAAATGGTAACACCATTGAAGACATCAAGAAAATTAGAAAGAAAATGTGGAGGAAAGTTTCAACCATTGAGGAAGCTAGACCAAGAAATGTAGTCGATGATACCTCATCCCATGGATTTGGTGAGATCACCACTCCCGCATAAAAGATGAACAAGTAAGTATGGAACTGCACTACACCAAGTCATATTTTTCATCAGTTCCATTATACAAATTGATAGATAGTCAAAATCTGCATGAATAAAGATGCATATTATGTTACTTGTTACAATTCTGAGAAAACAACCCCATTGGTAAACACATACTAAAAATCATCAGTGAACATAAAAGGATGAGCTGTCTACACTTACTAAGAATCATCGGTCAACACATAAAAAGGCTAAGTCGCTAATGTAAACTGACACCCGTCGGTAAGGAAGGAAAGTTACAATGTTGTCTTAACACTACACCAAGATCTGTCTGTGAAAGCAACAATCTTAACAGCTATCCTGAGCATCTTGTCAACACCAAGAATGTTGTTTGAGAGTTTAACCGATGAACTCCGTCTTCATGAACCGATGAGTTGTTGAGCATTTATGATAGACTTAGGGAAAAAGTCTATAAATACTCGATGGAAGCACTTCATTCTTCACACATGAATTGAGAAAATAGAGTAGAGAAAAAAGAGAGCAGTTAGAAGAGCATCCTTGAATTGATCCAACACACTCCAAACCGATCACTCACAAGCTACACGGACTGAACTAAGTACCAAACGTACCAAGAACTCTTTTATTATTTTCAAAAAAGCCCTAAATTTGAAACATAATGGCAATGACTTCAAGAACAACCAAATTGAAGAATGAAAAGAAGAATGTCATTAGGTTAATCAAGAGTAGCACTTCTGTGGAACCAAAATACAAGATATATCTAGAGGTTTCCTTGTAACCCGATGATTCTAGCGCATTCTCAAAAATTCCACCTAGGGTTTTGTTGATAGAAGACGTTAGATCAGATATCCACTACAATCAAGCTTATAAGAAGCAATGTGATGATCAAGGGAACCTAAAGGAAGAACACAAGCGCATGCAAGTAAAAGGGATAACAAATGCCCTATATTTCCTGAGGGTTTTCAAAACTGACTGGATTCAATTAGTACTAAGCATAATGCATGATCAGAAGTTATGGTTGGATGAACCCAAACAGATTAAAAAGGATGTAATACATGTTGTAACAAGTTACCATATAACCGACAAAACAAAAGCTCACAAGCATCCCTCTCGACCAAAATTTGAAAAACTCACCAATGCTGTATGGGATAATCAAGGACTTAAGGTGAACACCATCACCAATGAGGAACTGAGGTTCGGTGCATGTGTCATAGGGTACAAAATCTTTCAAGCTAGAAGGCTAAACAACATAGCATCAAAAGAAGTAAGAAATCCTTACAACATTGTCATAAGAGGAATACAAATAGATCTATGTGAGATCCTACTAAAGAAACTTGATGAAAATATGACAACAATCAGGTCTGCCAAGACAAACACATGTAAGTTTGGCTCACTTATAATGTGTATATTCTTTTATTTTCAAGAATACTTTCCTTCAATTGGAAAAGTGAAGTGGGACACCACCAAGCCAGTCACATTACAAATAAATGACCTTATCAAGCCACTAGGTGACAACTTTGATTTAGTGATGACTGAATACTTCCTTGATTTCAAGGAAAAGATGATGGAGAGAGTAAGGATCCCTGAATAGTTAATTGAAAAGCATAAGGAAGAGATATGTTTTATGTTGGATTCAGATTTTAATCATATTAAGCCAGTTGTACCAAGGACAGTCTAGTTACAACCACTTGACTATGAGATAAACATAGATCAAGAAACAAATACAATTGATGTACTGTTGAATGAACCACTTGATAGTAAGCAACAAAGATTTGGAACATATGAAGAGGCCAAGACTAAAATAAAACTGGGCCTATTCATAAAGAAGTCTATCAACAAGAAAAACAAGATGGTAAAGAATCTTGAGAAGTTGTTGTCGGTAAATGAGGAGGAGAAAGAACAAATAGAGGACACCGAGGGTCAGGGTTCCATCAGTGATGTAGACACCCAAAAAAAGGCAGGTGTCTTAGAATCATCCAAATTTGCAAAGCTCAGCAAAATGTTTCAAAAATGGATCAAAATCAATTCAAATAGACATTTATCAATCAAAGTGAAAAAAATCAAGCTAAATTAAAGGATTAATTAACCATGGCATCAAATAATCAAATTAAGCCTAAAAGGATTAATCAAAATTATATAATTAATTTTAATCAATTAATTGTATAGTTTAAATCAAAAATCAAATTAAATCTATTCATCCCTACATGGTTAATTTAATTAATGTTGGCCCACTCATAGTGCCCCAATTTAAATTTTTCAAAACTCAGCCACTATCTTGTTATTATTGACCAAAATAAGGGATTTGCATGGTTGTTGATTCTTATCCTTGAAAAGATCATGTTTTATAAAGATGAAAAGTGGAAGCATAAATCTTTGAACCCCTTTGAACACAGTTCAAACTTGTTCAGAGTGGTTCAAGGGTGTTCAAACTTGTTTAGGGTGGTTTGAGGGTGTTCAAACTTGTTCAGAGTGGTTCAAAGGTGTTCGAACTGGTTCAAGAAGGTTCAAAGCAGTTCAATGCAGTTCACAGGTTCAAGATGGTTCAAACAGGGTACAAGGCATATTTTCTAGTGTGTTAGAATATACTAGAAAGATGTCTCATATTTTATTATAGAGATTGGAAATGGCACAAACATCACATGAAATAAACTTTAAAATGAAGGGAAATGATTCCTTACCTTTCATGTTGGCAATGCCCATTCATATTAACAATTAAATGTTAAAAGTATTTATAGGGATGCAATTATTGTAGAATGCATGGAATAGAGTTAGTATGGGTATCTAATGAGGCATCTACATTAATGGTGAAGATTACAATTTTATTATCATGGTTGCAAGATTGAAACAACAGAAATGCTAGAACACTACAACGACTGCTCAGTTTTGAAAATTTGAAATTCATCCAACTCATTGTGATCGTGAGGTGATGGAATATTTTAGATAACCCAATGGGATGATGTCTGATTCATCTAGACATTAATATCATTTCTAAGAAACAAGTGGTGGTGGCAATGGTGAATTTTGAGTGCCAAGAATGTGAAAGTTGCTGATAACATTAACACAAGTCTGATTTTATTTTTTACAGTTTTCTATGCCTCTACTCAGAGATGCATAACTTTTGACTCAGACAACATTTGCCAAATTGTTTCAGTGGAGTTGGACGTAACTAGGCTAGCACTAACATATCCACAAATGAAGGAGATTCAATGATGGAATGCATAGTTATTCCCCTCGTACCGAGGCCTAATTTGAGTGTCATAAATATTTTTAAATTTGCCCAGCAGTAAGAATTTTTATTGATGACTAATGTATTTAAATGCAACCCATCCAAATATCATTTGAAGATGTTAAATTGTATCCTTATAAAATTTTAAACCAACATTTTATAAAGATATCAAAATATAAGTGAGAGAAGATCATGAGAGAAAAAAGAAAATAAATATTAGAGAGGAAATGATTTTCAAGAATCAGTTATAGTAACCGAATAACCACCAATAAGATATTATTTATTGGGGAAATGTTGATGAGATGGGGTTTCATTTCTTCTTTTTTGACAGTCTGTGTGCTCCAGCAAAGGAGGAAAATTATTTCTTATTGTAACAAGGGAAAGAGGGAATGCATGTAATGTTTTCAGTCATAGTTTTTGTGCAGGGACAACATGGTCTATGAGCCATCTGGTTATGTATTTAAAGAAAAGAAAGAAATGTATATTGAATCTGTGAATTTGAATATTTTCTTTTTGATTGTGTGTATTTTGTGAGCTATTCCAGTCATCTTTTTTGCCTACCCACTCATTATAGCTGTGCATATGAATGTCATAAATTCTATGAGTTCCATCCATTCATTTATCTAAAAATAAAATATCAAATCTCCCTCTCATGCCCCTACAGTGGGAAGAATAAGTGAATGGTTTGTGTGTCATGCATTTAGTTTTCTTTTAAATTATTAAATCCTCAATCTCATTCACATCATATTGATGGGTGAATGTTAGTATGTCTTTATGTCTTCTGGTTAAAGACATAACCTATATATTAATTCATTGTAAATATTTCTAAGAGGGAGTTGCACCTCTCAATTCAGAGGAAAGTTATCAATCCAATGATATCTTCCCTGACTGTTAGTAGCATTTGTACTTCTATTTGGGAATTGCGAGTCATTCTATGTTATTATTTTTAAAGTGCAAATCAATTTACTAACAGATTTTTGGCCACTCTACTGGGGATTCAGAATCAAAGATCGGTGCTTCTTTGTTTCCTCAAATTTTTGAATATCTCTATGTGAGATTGGTGACTCTGTGTTTAATTCAAAAATCTTTTGGTGAAAGAATTCCAGTGTGTTATGGCTTTGATTGCAGCTCAGCCATTGGGGGCACAAATTGGTCCTTTTGCATTGCCCCAATATTCAGCCCTGCCTAAAAGATCAAGAGAATATCTTCCAAAGTTTACTAGAGATAAAACCAAAGACCCGGATGATCATATTAAATCAGTTATTGTTACATGTGGTATTCTTGGAGTGTAAGAAGAAGACGTGTTTGTCAGATTATTTGTTGAAAGCCTAATTGGAAATGCTGTTGAATGGTTTCAGAATTTGCAAGATGGATGTATTATCGGATGGGACGATTTAAAGGTAAAATTTCTTAGAAGATCTTAGCCAGTGGTTGATACTTATAAGTTTTTGTTGAATTTCTTTCAAATTTAGATGAAAAGAGGTGAATCTATGAGAGATTTTGTTGATAGATTTAATAGGTGTGTTGGTAAAATTCCTCAAGTCTGCCAACCAAATGAAAGTAACCAGCTATGTTTTTTTATTGTTGCATTACAAACAAAAATTAAATTTCTTTTAAAAAGAAAGAGGATTCAAAATTTGAGAGATGCACAAAAAGAGGCTATTGGGGTAGATGATGATATGATTTTAAGTGGGATGAAATACATAGAAGAAAGTGTCATGAGGGTCCCAAAATCTGAAATATTTTTTCATGATCAGAATTTTAAACCCATAGAAAAGTTTCAGCAAAGGAGACTCATATTGAAGGCAGAAAAACCAACACCACCCATTTCTTACCACCAAAATCTAACAGCCTTTAATGATGAAGATTTTCATCCATGTCTTATGGCTGAAAATATCTCTTGTAATATTGCTGTAATCTATCATTTGCATGTTGAAGATGATGATGCTCACGGCTCAAAATCAATAAATTTGATGGCATGTGTAGATGCATTTCCTATTGAGAAAAGATTAGACAATGAAATATCAAATGGTAGTTTGCCGGAAGAGTTTTCTTTTTCAGATTTTGAAACCTTCACATTTGATACTTCTGACATAGTTTCAGCAAGTGGTCTTAATCAAGAAAACATGGAGAAGCAACATGAATCCGAAATGCATGTTGGTAATAAAGTAAAGGGTATTCCTCATCTTGATGTGTGGGTAGATTTTGAGTCTTTCCAATTTGATTGCGTGCAATATAATGATGAGTTTTTACAGCCCAAAGCACTAGAGGATWATGAGAAATTTGAAGCACAAACGAAGGAAAACTTGTTTACTTCTATTGTGCAATCATATGCACATTCTGAACTAGAGGTATTTAAGTTTGATTATGAAGATGAGTTGTCCAGTAATCATCCCATATTAGAATCTTTTTATTTTAAAGATGATCTTGGTTATGCATTCTTGGAGAGAAGACTTTTAGTAAGTCCAAATTCAGATTTTAATGACAAAATGGTTGTAAATCATTCTCATAATTTAGAAGAGGGCTACTCTATCAAAATTTTAATTTGTATTTCCAAGAATCGTACAGAAAGTGTTGGTGTTCCTAATGAAAATCATCCTATTAAACATGGTATTGACATATTGTTTCCAGAAGTATGTGATGCAAGGTGGATTTTTGGACTTAATATTTTATTTGAAGAGCTTTTATAGTTTATTGTTGTTGGGTCCTTTCTTACGGTGGTTGTGGGCTACCTATTAGTGATGGTGCCTCTTACATTTCAACCAATCTTCCACATCGGAAGCTACTTCTCTCAACCAGTAAATGGTTTCACTTGAGCAACCACATACATCCTAAAGGTATGGACTGCTTTCCCTACTCCTTGTAAATAATTTTTGGTGTTTTGTTAGTTTAATTTGTGTTTTTCAGTTTTGGCTTGGTGTTGGTTTTTGGCTTGTTGTTTTCCCAGTTGCCCCTCCACCCATCTGCAAGCATCTTTTTGCACTATGTTTTTCTTGACTGTGTTACCCAATGGTGCTAAGCACTGTTCTTTGTTACTAGATATTTTGGTGTTCTCTATTTTTTTGCATGAAAAAACATTCCTTAGTCAAAGCCAACTATTGGCCCACTTATAGTGCCCCAATTAATTTTTTTCAAAACTCAGCCACTATCTTGTTATTATTGACCAAAATGTGAGATTTGCATGGTTGTTGATTCTTATCCTTGAAAATATCATGTTTTATAAAGATGAAAAGTGGAAGCATAAATCTTTTAACCCCTTTGAACATGGCTAAAACTTGTTTAGAGTGGTTCAAGGGTGTTCAAACTTGTTCAGAGTCGTTCACAGGTGTTCAAACTGGTTCCAGAAGGTTCAAAGTAGTTCAATGTAGTTCACAGGTTCAAGATGGTTCAAACAGGGTACAAGGCATATTTTCTAGTGTGTTAGAATATACTGGAAATATGTCTCATATTTTATTACAGAGATTGGAAATGGCACAAACATCATATGATATAAACTTTAAAATGAAGGGAAATGATTTCTTGCCTTTCATGTTGGCAATGCCCATTCATATTAACATTTAAATGTTAAAAGTACTGCAAGGATGCAATTATTGTAGAATGCATGGAATATAGTTAGTATGGGTATCTAATGAGGCATTTGAATTAATGGTGAAGATTGCAATTTTATTATCATGGTTGCACGATTGAAACAACAGAAATGCTAGAACACTACAACGATTGCGCAGATTTGAAAATCTGAAATTCATCCAACTCATTGTGATGATGAGGTGATGAAATATTTTAGATAACCCAATGGGATGATGTCTGATTTATCTAGACATTAATATCATTTCTAAGAAACAAGTGGTGGTAGCAATGGTGAATTTTGAGTGCCAAGATTGTGAAAGTTGCTGATAACATTAACACAAGTCTGATTTTTGTTTTTTGAAAGTTTTCTATGCCTCTACTCAGAGATACGTAACATTTGGCTTAGAAAATATTTTCCAAATCACTTTGGTGGAGTTGGGTGTAACTAGGCCAGCACTAACATATCCAAAAATTAAGGAGATCAAATGGTGGAATAAATAGTTATTCCCCCCTCACCGAGGCCTAATTTGAGTGTCATAAATATTTCTAAATTCGCCTAGCAGCAAGAATTTTTATTGATGACTAATGTATTTAAATGCCACCTATCCAAATATAATTTGAAGATGTTAAATTGTATCCTTATAAAATTTTAAATCAACATTTTATAAAGATATAAAAATATAAATGAGAGAAGATCACGAGAGAAAAAAGAAAATAAAGATTAGAGAGGAAATGATTTTCAAGAATCGGTTATAGTAACCGAATAACCACCAATAAGATATTATTTATTGGGGAAATTTGATGAGATGGGGTTTTGTTTCTTCTTTTTTGACAGTCTATGTGCTCCAGCAAAGGAGGAAAATTATTTCTTATTGTAACAAGGGAAAGAGGGAATGTATGTAATGTTTTCAGCCATAGTTTTTGTGCAGGGACAACATGGTCTTTGAGCCATTTGGTTATGTATTTAAAGAAAAGAAAGAAATCTATATTGAATCTATGAATTTGAATATTTTCTTTCTGATTGTGTGTAGTCTATGAGCTATTCTAGTCATCTTTTTATGTTTTCCCACTCACTATAGCTGTGCATATGAATTTCATAAATTCTACGAGTTCCATTCATTCATTTATCTGAAAATAAAATATCAAATCTCCCTCTCATGCCCCTATAGTGGGAAGAATAAGTGAATGGTCTGTGTGCCATGCATTTAGTTTTCTTTTAAATTATTAAATACGCAATCACATTCACATCATATTGATGGGTGAACGTTAGTATGCATTTATGTCTTCTGGTTAAATACATAACCTATATTTTAATTCATTGTAAATCTTTCTAAGAGGGAGCTACACCTATCATTTCAGAGGAAAGTTATCAATCCAATGATATCTTCTCCAACTGTTAGTAGTGTTTGTACTTCTATTTGGGCATTGTGAGTCATTCTATGTTATTTTTTTTGAAGTGCAAATCTGTTTACTAACAATTAATTGATTAAATTAAATAATCCTAATATCCTTCAACATGAATTTGAGCAACCAATGAAAATTGAGAACACAAAAGCACATGGATCCCTCCTAACTTTGAATCTCAATCACTCATTTTCAAAATTAAATCTCAATCACTCAAATTTGTCCATTTGTCTCAACCTTTGAGACAACCATTTAAATTGTCCCCCCATTTGAAACCATCTCAATGTCTTTCACTCAACCAAGGTTTAACCATGATCAAGTAACTCTACCCCCTACCCTTGGGAATTTACTATAAATACAAGCCATTTTCAAGAATAAGTAATCCTAGAAAATTTGAATGCATAAAATCAAACCTATAGGCAATATTGAGCAATATTGAGCATATTTGAGCAATATCATAGCAAATTGAGCATTATGGAGAGCATTTTTGTTGCATTTGGATTCATAATCATGATCATTTGAGAGAACTGAGCTAGATTAGGCATATTTTTGTATCATTTTCTCATTCTAGGATTGTCACTAGTATAGATTAAGGCTCAGAGGTTTACTAGCATACTATTTAGAGAACCATGAGATGCTAGTGATTTAAATGCAAATTCTTTATTTTAAATTTTTTAAAATTTTCCATAGAATTGTAATTAAATAAATCAATCTCATGAAGGTGTATTAAATTCACACATAAATGGTGCCCACCGTGGGGCTTTAGGCCTCTTTTTCATCATTTTTAAAGGTTGTATATGTGTTTTTCTTCACTTTGTATAAATTTTGCAGATTTCCAGAGAAGTGACACCTACACACATTTCAGTAATGCCAGCCAGAAGTTAATTGATGCCTACATAATTCCTTCTTTTCTGTCTTTTTCTTTGTTTCACTTGTGATATAAATTTTCATGCCTGTGACAGTAAAGCATCGCCTATGCTTTGGGAAAAGCCACCTGCAACATTTTAAATGACGCCTATGAACTTTTTTTTTACGCAATTTTGACTTTCTGTCACACTTGTTACTTAAATATTTATGCCTAGCAGAGGCAAATAATGCCTAGTTCACTAGAAAGAAACGCTTATGCAATTTTAAATAATGCCTAGGAAAAGTTTAAATGATGCCTGCTAGCTGTTAAATGTCGCGTGTTGCTTTTTATATTCTTTTCTTGTTAAATCATTAAATTCTAATTTTTGACTCTCTGTCTATGTTTTTCCTACAGATGAAAAAGCATCCGAAGGTGCAGAAGCTAGAATTCAGAGTTACCAAAGAAAGAAAATAGGTAAGAGCTCTCAAAAAATACTCTAAAATTTTGTATATTGCCAATATTTTAGCAAATTTAGAGGTAGAAGAGCATTTATATGATCATTACTTAAAAGTGAGTAGTGCATACAAAAAGAAATTCCCTACTCTAAATTGATTTTTATGCTTTAAGTTCTTTAAATGTGATTTGATGAATTTTATCAAAAGAAATTAGGTGTTTATGTCAATTTGATTTCAAGTTTTCTTCACTTTGGATTTTGTGTTGACTAACTTGTTGGAGGATTCGGAGAGGGAACGATCGCCTCTAGGTGAGTTGAAAACAAGAAAAAAAACTCAAAAATGCGCCCAGCCATTGCTAGCTTTGAAAGAGGTAATCCACTTATCAAGCTTTTTTTTGCTTAAATTGCGGCATTTCAATTAAATCTAGCTAATTAGAAAAGAAAATTAGCCAAACACTTCATTTATAAGAACCTCTTTGTAATGAGGTTGAAAAAGAATCCATATTGCTTGGAGTGTTTTGAACAAGGGACGACAATAGGGATATGCTCTTCACTTTTTAAGTGAATCAAATTCCCAAACTTGTTGAAGCAAGTTCACTTTTTTCTTTCATATATATGCTAGGTAGAATAAAACTTTAGAGGGCTTGCCTCCCGAGAATTTCCTTACGATGACGGTGAGAGGGAATGACCCAAAGTGGGAGACAATCGCTTTTTCTGTGATACTATCCAACCTACTATAAATAAATCCATTATTTCTTAATGGGAAGGTGACTAGGTGGTGTGCAAATTTCTTCACTTCCTCGAGTAGTCCTTNAGGATTGCGCAAAATCATACTTTTGTGCGTGTGGGAAGCCCGCAAGGGGGTAAAAGAATTTGATATGATCTAGAATGGAGGTGATCAATAAAACCCTTGTAAATATAAAGCCTACCTTTTAGAGCCAAGTGTTTAAAAGCCAAATTTGACCTTAGGTAGAATTGTGTCAAAGATATTCTTGTGTATACCTATTTAAAATGACTGAGAACAGACACATTTAGTGTTGTTTTAGGGACATGATGCAAACTTGATGTGTGTGTTGCATTTGTTTTCAATTTTCAAGAAAGGATATTTTGCAAACCTGATCAGAAAACACTTTAAACTTTTTTTAAAAAACCAAAAAATTTGAGAAAATCAAATTTGATCAGCAAAGTGTCACCTATGCACAGTTAAATGATGCCTATGCACATTAAACGATGCCTAAAATATTTTAATACTGCCTGAGTCACTGGAAAGTGACGCCTAGAAAGAATTAAACAACACCTATCAAGAGGCAAAAGCTGCTTGTTCCACTACAGAGTGCCACCTAACCAATTTCCAGTTGCCACCTAGTAAGGTTTAAATCACACCTATACACAGGCAAGTGACGCCCAGAAACAAAGAAGGGAAAACAATGGATACTTCCCAAAAACTTGGAAAAATTTGGATTTCAGATTTAAGTACCATTTTGGGTTTTCCAGCTATTTGTATAGTCAAATTGATCAGAATCCCTAATATTGGACATTGTTACAAAAATTGTGAGGGATTGATCAACTCAAGTGAGAAAGCCAACATTCTTCAAACACAATTCATGTCCATGCCAGATTTTACACAATCTCACTACATGAAGAACACCCCGCAATCAGATGGTTTGTATGTAAGGTAGGTGTTACCTTTCCCAAGTGACACATTTAATTCTTCAAGACAAAAGCAAGAAACCATAAGAGAAGAAGAACCCATTATGTCTTTCTCCTTTGGAAACATGGACCCAGATCAGATCAACCATGCTAATAAAGACATGAATAATAATGGAGGTGGTGCAATTGACAACAATAACATTAATGGAGGAGGAATTGACCCTAATAACCAAGGGTTAAATAATAACAATAATGGAGGACCAATAGACCCTAACCACCAAGGGCTAAACAATAAAAACAATGGGGGAAATGTTGACCCTCATGATGAAGAAGCAATCGAATAGAAAGTTAATGAAGCCATCCAAAGTCCCTTCTTCATTAAACTTATGGAAAAATTATTGGATAGAGATAGGGAGAAGTACTTTTTAGACCTTGCACAAACGGGTCTTAAAATCCCTCATGATTATGATGTCAATCAACTTTAAAAAAAATAAGATGAGGAAAATCCTATTGATATCATGAAAAAAAATTCAAACTCTTCCAAATGCAATTGGACACAATGAAATAAAGTGGGGCTCCTAAACCCTTTTCCATCGAAGCTTTGTGTCCTTTTCCATTTGATAAAACCCTAATTATGGTTCTAGTCCCAAACAATGTTGTTTTTCTAAAATACGACAAGTATGAAGGAGCATATGATCCCCAAGATCATTTAAGGGAATTTTGTGCATTAAGCCTTGAGTTTATGCATGCTACAATGTATTTAATGAGGTTTTTTCCTAAGAGTTTAGGAAGCATGGCCATGGAGTGGTTTTTGAAGTTACCCTCTGGCATACGAACCTTCAAAGAGTTGGCCTCCAAATTCATGACTCATTATTCCTACAATATCAAACATGAGGTTACAATGATAAATTTATGTAATACCAAGCAACAAGAGGGAGAATGATTCATACTTTTCTCACAACGATGGAGAGCAATATTCGCTAGATACCCTCAAAGTGTACCAAAAAAAGAGAAGATGGACATCTTTATTAATAGCTTGACTAATGAGATGAATTACTGGTTAAGACTACAATTTCCTAGGTCTTTCCAAGACCTAATTGAGAATGGAGTTACCATGGAAGAGGTATTGGTCAAAAGTGGAGAACTTAAGATTTATAAAAACAATAACAACAATACCTCCAATAACAACCAAAATAGAAATCCTCCTAACAATAACCAGTTTTGGATGAGGAATAACAATAAAGGAGTGGTGAATGATGTAGTTGTAGAGGCAAATAATTTGAAGGCCACCCCTTTCAATCTTACCAAAGGATTTTCTCAAGCTAATAATGTGACCCAAGAACCCAAAGTACCTTTCAACAACAATAATAACAATAATAACTTTGGGAACAATCAAGGGGCTAACAAGCCTAAGCCTTTCTTTACACCAACTCCTAAAAGAACATTCACCCCTTTGGGTGAACTCCTTGAGAAGGCATTAAGAACCCTCATTTCTAATAAGCTTATTTACTTACCTAGAGCTCAACCATATGAACCAAAAATCAAACCTACATGGTGGAGTGAGTCTAGTCATTATGAATACCATAGAAATCCAGGACATAAAACAAATGATTGCATGCATTTGAGACACGTAGTGCAAGACCTAATTGACAATGGTGTGATTAAGGTAGAAGGACCTCAAAAAAAGGAAGACCACACAACATTTAAAACTCCTTTTTACAAACATGAAAAGGGTGAATCTTTCAATGCTCACAATGGAGGGAACAATGGTAGTAATTTGAGAGGCAACAAGAATGTAAAATTTTCCCATAGCTATGACAAGACTATTAATGCCCTATTCAGACATGATAGTACTATCAATGTTGTGGTAATCAAAGAACAAACTATTCAAGAGACCTCTAATGTTGTAAGTAGGGGGCAAGCAGCAAGAGTTACCCTACAAGGAAGTGCCCCTAAAACCTTTGGTCTTACTTCAACAACTACTTTGGCTAAACCAACATATTCTTAAATAAAGCCTTATAGTTTGGTGGATCAATTTCATAAAACTCCAGCACAAATCTCTATTTTGGAGTTTTTTAAACTATCTCGTAATCACAAAGAAATATTGGAAAAATCCCTAGTGGAAACTAATGTTCCTATAACCTTGGAGGAGGATAAGTTTCAAAATATGGTAGGACATCTCATATCTCCTCATTTCCTTTCATTCTCTAAACAAGATGACATGTCTATTACCCACCCTCAAAATTTTCCCTTGCATATAGAAGTGTTAATCCAAAGGCATAGGGTTAAGAGAGTACTCATTGATGGGGGAGCCGGTCTCAATATTTGTACATTAAACCTTGTCAAGTCTTTAGGGATATCTGAATCATCAATTGACCCTAAAAAGAAAATCATCATTAAGGCTTATGATGAGGAAGAAAGGTCTTCAAAAGGCATGATTGTTTTACCTATCCAAGTGGGACCTATCAAAAAAGATACCATATGTCAAGTTATCGACATGAAATTAACTTATAATATCCTATTGGAAAGACCTTGGATTCATGATATGCAAGTGGTACCTTTTGCTTATCACCAATGCATAAAATTTCCACATAGAGGGGAGGAGATCACAACTGGAGGAGATTATAATCCCTTTTAATATTGCAACACATTGAGGCTAAGTCATGAATTATTTATTCCTCACAACAGGGAAGGAGTCATCCCTAATGATACTAATGAAGAACATAAAGAGGAAAGTTTGAAGTTGACATCAAATGCTACCTCCATCTCAAACCCTAATCAAACTAACTCAACCACATCAACTAAGGGAAAGGAAAATATGAGTTATGAGGGTCAAAATTAACATGATAATTCAGTTAAGACTTCTACATTGAAGATGGAAACTTTGAAACCTACCAAGGAAGAAAGAGAACAAGCTAAGAAGGATCAATATCAAAAGATGAGTGAATTGATGCACACCTTTGAAAAACACTGTAGAATCAACTCCAAGGGAGTGGGGGAATATTATGTTTCTATGTTTGATTTACCAACCTCTCCTAGGACACATGGAAAGCCATCAATTGCTCATCCCCCTCATAAATACAAATCTCATTTTGTAAGAGAGAGTGATGAATCTGCCTTAGAGAAGGAGGATAATGAAGTACTACAATGGCTCTATAAGGAAGAGGACACTTCAAATCATCTCATGGAAAGGGTACAACACATCAAAATTCAAACCGATCAATATGGGAAAGGGTATCAAATCACACAAAAAATGGGATATAAGGGAAGAGGACCCTTAGGAGTTTGAAATAGAGGATTATTAGAACCCATTGAACCAGCTTGGAGATCAAAAGAAGAGAAATCCAGAATAGGTTTCCAACATAAAGGAGAAATTTCAAGTCCAATGCATGATTTCCATGAATGTGTGCACATGGTAGGTTTCGAGAGTGAAGATGAATCCAGGGATTATGAGTGGGATTCCTTTTCTAAAAATTCTTGTCATGACATAGAAGTTGATGTTATTCACACATATGCAACTACTCCCAACGTTACAAGTCAAGAAAATGAACATCAAGGTTCGAATTCTACACAAGTGTCAAATGAATCTCAAGAATCCAACATAGGTCAAGCATCTAGGACTAGTCAATGGATAGGTGAACCTTGGGTACCTTTGTGGGGGGTGATTCAAATGTTGTATTTAATCCACATGCATTCTTTCCCATGGAAATTGCGAGAACTCTAGTGAAGGAGATTTTGATCCAACTTCCATGGAACATCTTGAGGAAGCCCATGTCATAGACCTAAGTGATACAATGTACAAACCTTAAAATGAGGTCATGTCCTTAAACCCTTCAAATGAAAATTTTCCAAATGAATCTTTATCCTTAATGCACCCCGAACTCATTGATTGGGATTTATTCGAATCAAATGACCTATTATACTTTCCCAATGACCTTGCAATGGACCAATACCTAAATGTGGTTTAGCCATCTTCTTCCATCAATGAATAAAATCCAGACATAATAATAGAGGTAGGGGTTCAACCTCTCAATCCACAAAATAAAAGAAAAAAATATAAAAAAATGAAAAGATCTAGTGGTGAAAACCACCATGTGGCAGTGCTAGAACCTAAAAAAAGTCAAAATATCAGATGTTTCCAAAGGTGAAAACCCAATTGTGGCACCTAAGGAAGAGAGGTTGGATACCCTACCCGAACATGAAGATGAAATATCACCCATCCTTATTGAACCAATGGAGAAATTTAACATTGGCACCGAAGAGGATCCCAAGTTTATTCATCTAGAAGCATCTTTGAGTCCATCAGAAAGGAAGAGTTCATCAAATTC
Source organism: Thuja plicata (assembly GCA_018584345.1). Lineage (NCBI taxonomy): Eukaryota > Viridiplantae > Streptophyta > Pinopsida > Cupressales > Cupressaceae > Thuja > Thuja plicata. The sequence goes on from MU225762.1 coordinate 414,491, forward strand.
TTTCAAGAAAAGCAAATTAAATTTGTGTGGTCTTATGCCGACATGCCAGGGTTAGATCCAAGCTTCATAATGCATCATTTAAATGTGAAACCTGTAAATAAAAAATTGAGAAAGATGTACCCTCATGTGGCACTTTTAGTAAAACTAGAATTGGAAAAGCTCCTCAAGGTTGGATTCATAAGAGTAATTGCATATGCAGAATGGGTATCCAACATTGTACCATTCAAAAAACATGAAAAATCTATTAGATTTTTCATGGATTTTAGAGATCTCAATCTTGCTTGTCCAAAAGATGATTTTCCACTACCTAGCATTGATACTATAGTGGACTTAACAGCAGGTCATTCTATGCTTTCCTTGATGGATGGATTTAGTTGATACAATAAAATATGAATTGCACCTGAAGACCAAGAAAAGACAGCTTTTACATGCCCATGGGGAACCTTTTGTTGGAATGTGATTCCCTTCGGTCTCAAAAATGTTGGAGCAACTTACCAAAGAGCAATGACTACCATCTTGCACGATATGATGCATACCTTTTTAGAAGACTATGTGGATTATATTATAGTAAAATCACATGCAATAAAGGATCACTTACCAATATTAAACAAGATATTCACAAGGTTAGAATAATTCAAAGTGAGACTCAATCCAAAGAAATGTGCTTTTGGGGTACAATCCGGCAAACTCTTAGGTTACATTGTTTCTGCAAAAGGCATTGAAGTAGATCCTGAGAAAGTACAAGCAATAATGGACATGGAAATTCCTAATACTATTAGCCAAATGAGGTCTCTTCAAGGAAGGCTTCAATCTATAAGGAGGTTCATCTCCCAATTGGCAAAAAAATGCCATTCATTCACAAGGTTGCTACATAAAGACAATATTTTTACATGGGATGAAGAGTGTGATAAAGCTTTCACATTGTTAAAAACATATTTGGTGAATCCACCCATTTTAATGTCACCTATCAAAGGTAAACCCTTGTTACTTTACATATCAACAATGGAGAAATATTTAGGGGTCCTTTTGGCACAAGAAGACAATGAAGGAAAAGAAAGAGTCATTTACTACTTGAGTAGAACATTGATAAAGTGTGAATTGAACTATAGATTCATGGAAAGGGCTTTCCTAGCTGTGGTGTTTGCCTCTCAAAAGCTTAGACATTACATTTTGATGCATAAACTAGAGTTAATTTCCAAAATTGATCCTTTGAAGTATCTACTTAGTAAAATAGCCCTAACAGGAAGGGTTGCAAAATGAGTGATGGTACTTAGTGAGTTTTACATTGAGTACGTGGATAGGAAAGCAATCAAGGGACAAGTAATTGCTAATCAGTTGGTGGAACATCCTTTAGAGTCTACACATCCAATTCAAGTGGAATTTCCTGATTTAGAGATTTTTAATGTGGAAGCAAAGACATGGACTTTATATTTTGATGGATCCTATACTCAAAGTGGTTTAGGGGTAGGAATTCTTTTGATAACACCTCAAGGTTGCACAATTCCCAAATCTTACAAGCTATTGTTTCCTTGCACAAATAATATTGCTGAATATGAAGCTTTGCTCATAGGTCTCAAAATGGATTTGGAATGGAATGTCACAGAATTAGAAGTTTATGGGGACTCTCAATTAGTCATCAACCAAATCAATGATGAATACAACACCAAAAATGAAAAATTGATGCCATATAAAAAGATGGTAGATGATTGGAAAAAATATTTTTCTTTGATTACTTTTGAGCAAATTCCAAGAGACAAAAATAGAGCAGCCGATGCAATGGATACTTTGGCTTCATTACTCCAAATGCCTGATCAGAATGTGAGGTACGAATTCTTGGTGGAAGATTTGGCAAAATCGGCATTTGACTTACCCGATACCCAAATAATTGCCCTTATTAATGGACATGAATCACCTTGGTAAGGACCAATTTACACTTATATTAAAAACCAAACCTTACCTTTAGACCAAACCCGAGCCCAAAAAATACATTTCATTAGACAATCGGCTAGTTATACCATCCTATCATACACATTGTATTGCAAAGGTCTTGGCAGGATGCTCCTTAGGTGTCTAGAGGAAGAGGAATCAAGGTTAGCTTTAAGAGATGTCCACGAGGGGATTTGTGGGTTGCATTCTAGTGGATTAAATTTAGCTAAGAAAATCCTTCACATGGGGTATTTTTGGAAAACCTTAGAAAAAGATGCTTGTCAATTTGTAAAAGTTTGTGCTAAATGGCAATATCACAAAGACATGATCCATGCACCTGGGCAAGAATTGCATCCATTTATCACACCATGGTTTTTTTATAAATGGGGTTTCAATCTAATTGGTATGATTTACCCACCATCTTCTAATGGACATAAATACATCCTCACAACAACATAATATTTTACTAAATGGGTAGAGGTTGTTCCTTTGACAACTGCCACGGGAAAATAGATTTCCATGTTTATCCTTAATCACATCATTTTTTGATATGGTATTCCTCATGCCATCATCACGGACAAAGGAAAACAATTCAAGAATAAATATGTGGATGAACTTTGTGAAACATTTCATATTATTCACCATTCTTCCTCCATTTACTATCCTCAAGGTAATGGACAAGCCGAGGCTACAAACAAGAACATCCTCAAAATATTGAAAAGATTGGTTGATAAGTTTGGAAGAGATTGGCATATTTAGATAAACCCGACATTGTGGGCTTATAGAACTACCATCCGTATAGCAACAGGAGCTACACCAATTTCCTTGGTATATTGAGCCAAAGCTATTTTACCTCTAGAAGTATAGATTCCATCCCTAAGAGTATTGTAACCAACTGGATTTGGTCTACTCTGACTATAGACCCTATTTTCCCTAAATGTGATCATACCCCCAATTATGTCCAGACAACTGTTCAATCGGCTAGAATAATTCATTCAAATAAAATTTAATCTCCTAAGTGATTCAATCACTAGATTTTATTAATCACCTTAGCCAATCAAAACCAATCAATTTTAATTCAAATCATTTCAAATCAAACCTCGTGTTGGCCCACTTACAGTGCCCCAATTTAAAATTTTCAAAACTCAGCCACTATCTTGTTATTATTGACTAAAATGCAGGATTTGCATGGTGGTTGATTCTTATCCTTGAAAAGATCATGCTTATAAAGATGAAAAGTGGAAGCATAAATCTTTGAATCCCTTTAAACATGGTTCAAACTTTTTCAAAGTGGTTTGAGGGTGTTCAAAGTGGTTCAAATTTGTTCAAAGTGGTTTGAGGGTGTTCAATGTGGTTTGAGGTTGTTCAAAGTGGTTCGAGGATGCTCAAACTTGTTCAAAGTGGTTTGAGGGTGTTCAAAGTGGTTCGAGGGTGTTCAAAGTGGTTTGAGGTTGTTCAAAGTGGTTCGAGGATCCTCAAAGTTGTTCAGAGTGGTTTGAGGGTGTTCAAACTTGTTCAATCGGGTTCAATGCAGTTCACAAGTTCAAGATGGTTAAAATGGGGTACAAGGCATATTTTCTAGTGTGTTGTAATATACTGAAAATATGTCTCATATATTATTACAAATATTGGAAATGGCACAAACATCACATGATGTAAACTTTAAAATGAAGGGAAATGATTCCTTACCTTTCATGTTGGCAATGCCCATTCATATCAACAATTAAATGTTAAAAGTACTGCAGGGATGAAATTATTGTAGAATGCATGGAATATGGTTGGTATGGGTATCTAATGAGGTTTATTCATTTATGAAAAATATTGCAATTTTATTATCATGGCTGCATGATAGAAACAATAGCAATGTTGGACACTATAGCGACTATGCACAATTTTAAAAATCTGAAATTCATCCAACTCATTGTGATCGTGGGGTGATGGAATATTTTAGATAACACAATGGGATGATGTCTGATTTATCTAGACATTAATATCAATTGTAAGAAACAAGTGGTGGTGGCAATGGTGAAGTTTGAGTGCAAAGAATGTGAAAGTTGCTGATAACATTAACACAAGTCTGATTTTTTTGACAGTTTTATATGTCTCTACTCAAAGCTCCATAACCTTTTACTCAGATATAATATGGAAAATTACTTTAGTGGAGTTGGGAGCCATTAGGATAGCTCCACCATATCTGAAAATGAAGGAAAACCAACAATGGAATAATTAGTTATGCCCCCCACACCGAGGCCTAATTTGACTATCATAAATATTTTTTAAATCTGCCTAGCAGCAAGATTTTTGATTGATGACTAAAGTATTCATATTCCACCTGTCCAAGAGCCCATGCATGCATTTTTTTGATATGAAATATGAGTCTTGGGTCAAATAATATGATAAATAAAATAACTTCCAAGAATCAGTTATTAAAAATGAAAAGAAACCATCAGTATGGGGAGAGTTAAATATGCAAAACAAAGATAAGAAAAAGGTTCCACTTCTTTTTTTGAGAATCTGTGTGCTCTAGCAAGGAAGAAAGTTTTTTTTATTGTAATTGGGGAAAGAGGGATTGAATGTAATATTTTTAGTTATGGTTTATGGAGGAGTAAATAAATCTTTGAGTCTTTTACGGTGTATTGAGGAGGAAGGAGGAATATGTATCAGATCTTTGATTTTGAATATATTTTTCTGATTGAGAGTGATCTGTGAGTCATTTCAATCATCTTCTTATGCTGTCATATTTGTACTCATGAATGTTATTAAATCTGTGAGTTTATTCATTCATATATCTAAAAACAAATATTAAATATTTCTCATGCTCTTATAGTGGGAAGAATAAGTGAATGGTCTTTGTGCCATGCATTTAGTTTTTCTTTTAAATTATTAAATCCACAATCACATTCACACCATGTTGATGGGTGAATGTTGGTATGCCTTTGTGTCTTCTGGTTAAAGACACAACTGATATTTTATTTCATTATAGGTCTTTCTAAGAGGGAGTTGTACCTCTCAATTCATAGGAAAGTTATGAATCCAATGATAACTTCTCCAACTGTTAGTAGCATTTGTACTTCTATTTGGGCATTTTGAGTCATTATGTGTTATTATTTTTGAAGTGCAAATCTGTTTACTAACAGATTTTTGGCGACTCTACTGAGGAACTAGAATCGAAGATCAGTGCTAAATTTATTTCCTCACTTTGTGTATTATATATGTATATGTAGACTTGGCAACTCTATTAATTCATCATGCAGACCAGAAAGATCATGATCAAGAAAAGGCCTAATCCCAGCCTTATAAAAATGTATCCAACGCATGACAAAGTGTTGCACGAGTTCTTGGATAATTACAAAGAAAGAATCTCTCGAGATGTCAGAAATAACATCAGTATTGAAGATGATCATGCAAGCACTCTTTTTTGGAGTAGCCTCTTTGCACGATTCCACAAACTCAAGGATCTGAAGGAGTATGAAGGAAAGGTGGCGAGGCTAAAAGAAGAGCTGACAGTTGATGATGAGGGACCTTCGGTAATATCATCTTACTTCATTTCATGCAATTATGCAGTCTTGGGTGATCATGATGGCACTCAAGAAATCATGGATAAAGATGATAAAGGTGTATTTGAATCTTTATTTCCTCATGATGTAGAAAGTTTCAGATTCGAAAGTGATGATAGTCATCTTGCTTCAAAAGTTCCTATTTATAAAAAATTTGATAGTAACATGTTACCGGAGTTTGAATGTTTTGTTTTTAATGAGAAGGCTAAAAGTAACATGTCCCATTGTGAAATAGGTGGTCAGCCCATTGAAAAATCTTGTCAATCTAAAAATGAAATTTGTGGTTGTGATGAGGTAAAGATACCTTTGGCTAAAGCGCCTCATGCTGAAATTTTGTTTGAGAAAAGGAGGTATGAAGCTGACTTCCAATCTATTGGTGACTCAACTGGTGTGTTGAAGGATGCCCCTCTCAATGAAGAAGAAGACATTATACACAAATTTCTATCATCACTCAAACCAGATCATTTCTCTCAAAATGATTCAGGTATTCATCCAAATCAAGTTGAAAATGAAACACCGATAAATGATTTCTCTTTTCATTCCTCTTTATGTAGTTTTGCTGATTTGGGTTGTAGAAGTAATGCTAGAAAATTTGATGACACTTTGGGAGAGAAAAAAGATAGCATGCAAAGGGTGAGTCTTGATGACAATATTTTCGGATATCATGCACCCTTTCTTGAAGAGATTTCTACACTTCATTTTTTTTAGTTTGAATTGAAATCTGGCCTGACGGATGTTGAAGATCAATCCTTGGGGGAAAAAGAATGCTATGACAAATTATGGCTATTTGGGAAGGAATGCTTGGTTAGCATATTTATATGTGCCTTTAGCTTGAGGTTCAACATTCAAGAAGTTTCTAGTAGGCAATGGTTTGGAGTTGCTCCATTGAGACATGATTTGTTGTTGTAGAAAGGCTCCTACTTCCAGTCGGTAAATGGATTCACGTGAATTTTTCTTACTTCTGGCTCCTATGGTAGGCTCTTTTCCTACCTTTTCATATATTGTAAATATTCTTTTTGTGTGCATAGTGTTAGTTGGAATAATTTACAAGCTTCGTGCTTGCTGGTAGTTTAGGTGTTTAGGCTAGTTGGGTTTGCCCCACTCCCCTCCACCCTTATGCAAGCAACTCCCAGTTTTTCTTTCCTTAGTGACTCTATTCGCCGAATGGATAAGGCACTTATCTTTTCCCAGAGATTGTTGGAGTTCTTGCTTTTGTGCCAAAAAGTATTCCCTAGTGAGAGCCAGCTATTGGCCCACTTACAGTGCCCCAATTTAAAATTTTCAAAACTCAGCCACTATCTTGTTATTATTGACCAAAATGCGGGATTTGCATGGTGGTTGATTCTTATCCTTGAAAATATCATGCTTATAAAGATGAAAAGTAGAAGCATAAATCTTTGAACCCCTTTGAACATGGTTCAAAGTGGTTCGAGGGTGTTCAAAGTGGTTCAAATTTGTTCAAAGTGGTTTGAGGGTGTTCAAAGTGGTTCGAGGTTGTTCAAAGTGGTTCGAGGATGCTCAAACTTGTTCAAAGTGGTTCAAGGGTGTTCAAAGTGGTTCAAAATTGTTCAAAGTGGTTCGATGGTGTTCAAAGTGGTTCAAGGTTTTTCAAAGTGGTTCGAGGATCCTCAAAGTTGTTCAGAGTGGTTTGAGGGTGCTCAAACTTGTTCAATCGGGTTCAATGCAGTTCATAGGTTCAAGATGGTTCAAACAAGGTACAAGGCATATTTTCTAGTGTGTTGGAATATACTGAAAAGATGTCTCATATTTTATTACAAAGATTGGAAATGGCACAAACATCACATGATGTAAACTTTAAAATGAAGGGAAATTATTCCTTACCTTTCATGTTGGAAATGCCCATTCATATCAACAATTAAATGTTAAAAGTAATGCAGGGATGAAATTATTGTAGAATGCATGGAATATGGTTGGTATGGGTATCTAATGAGGTTTCTTCATTTATGAAAAAGATTGCAATTTTATTATCATGGTTGCATGATAGAAACGACAGAAATGCACTATAGCGACTATGCATAGTTTTAAAAATCTGAAATTCATCCAACTCATTGTGATCGTGAGGTGATGGAATATTTTAGATAACCCAATGGGATGATGTATAATTTATCTATACATTAATATCATTTCTAAGAAACAAGTGGTGGTGGCAATGGTGAAGTTTGAGTGCAAAGAATGTGAAATTTGCTGATAACATTAACACAAGTCTGATTTTTTTGAGAGTTTTATATGTCTCTACTCAGAGCTCCATAACCTTTTACTCAGATATAATATAGAAAATCACTTTGGTGGAGTGGAATAATTAGTTATGCCCCCCGCACCAAGGCCTAATTTGACTATCATAAATATTTTTAAAATCCGCCCAGCAGCAAGATTTTTGATTGATGACTAAAGTATTCATATGCCACCTATCCAAGAGCCCATGCATGCATTTTTTTTATATGAAATATGAGTCTTGGGTCAAATAATATGATAAATAAAATAACTTCCAAGAATCAGTTATTAAAACTAAAAAGAAACCGTCAGCATGGGGAGAGTTAAATATGCAAAACAAAGATAAGAAAAAAGTTCCGCTTCTTTTTTTGAGAGTCTGTGTGCTCCAGCAAGGAAGAAAGTTTTTTTTATTGTAATTGGGGAAAGAGGGATTGAATGTAATGTTTTTAGTTATGGTTTATGGAGGAGTAAATAGATCGTTGAGTCTTTTATGGTGTATTGAGGAGGAAGGAGGAATATGTATCAGATCTTTGAGTTTGAATTTATTTTTCTGATTAAGAGTGATCTGTGTGTCATTTCAGTCATCTTCTTATGCTGTCATATTTGTACTCATGAATTTTATTAAATCTGTGAGTTTATTCATTCATGTATCTAAAAACAAATATTAAATCTTTCTCATGATCTTACAGTGGGAAGAATAAGTGTATGGTCTTTGTGCCATGCATTTAGTTTTTCTTTTAAATTATTAAATCCACAATCGCATTCACACCATGTTGATGGGTGAATGTTGGTATGCCTTTGTGTCTTCTGGTTAAAGACATAACCGATATTTTATTTTATTATAGATCTTTCTAAGAGGGAGTTGTACCTCTCAACTCAGAGGAAAGTTATCAATCCAATGATAACTTCTCCAACTATTAGTAGTGTTTGTACTTCTATTTGGGCATTTTGAGTCATTATGTGTTATTATTTTTGAAGTGCAAATCTGTTTACTAACACCTTGCTAAGGTAATTATTTTAAAAGGAATTAAATAAATCCCTATTATATCTAATCACTTGCAAAAACCCTATCTTCTAGCCTAAATTAATCTAATTAATTGGCTATGGTCCTAATTAATTATCTAAATCAATCAAAGGCTTAAATAATTAATTTTCCTATTTTTGAATGAATATATTTAATATAATTCATTTCATTAATATTCCCCTAAACCCTAGCCTAACCTATCTCAACCACCTTAACCCTGGGTTCAAACCCATCCCAAACTATTCCCCCCATCCTAAGCCTATTCCTAATCTTAATCCTATTCTAACCCACTTCCTAATGTTGTCACATTCCTAATTTTGTGATTAGGAATTCAACCCACTTGAGAAAGTCAACTTTCTCGAGATTGACTCTAAAACCTCACCCATGCTTCTTAAACCCTCACCATTCCTCTTAAATGCTTGTATTTAACACATATGCCTTCCACCATGCCTCATTAATGTCTTTGGCATTAATGTCTCTTACACCTCATTAATGGTTTTTACACCCCTGTTAATGACCCTTGTCCCCCTCTCTGTCTCCTCATTTCTTCTATAAATAGAATGAGTTTTTGAGCTCAAATGGCCTTAATTTTTGGATTGAAAAGTATTGTTATGCTATTTAGATTAATTGAAGATCCATATTTCATTGTAGTTTTGATATTATGCATTGTTATTATCACATTTTTTAGAGATAATATGCATGTTTAGTAAGCATTTAGATTAGTTTTGATTCAAATCTTCCATTCTTAGGTTGTATATGTCACCGATTTATGCATAATCTGAAGGCATGATTATGACATTCTTCAAAATCCTCCTAGATAGGAAGCAATAGATTGGTTTTAGTATTTAGCTTCAAACCCTTGCTTTTTATGCTCTTCTACTAATATAATGATCTATTGAAGTGTTGTGTTGCAGATAACATGTGCACTATTTCACCCACACATTTATGGTGCCCACCATGGGGCCTCATCAGGAACTCTAGAATATACTATCACATCCTGGCTCCTGCCCTATTAACAACCAAACAGTCTCAACTCCCAGGTATGTACGAAGTGATCTATGATGTATCTGGTTGTTGGAAGTGACATTGCAAGCAATTGTTATTTTGTCATTGATGTCAAACCTTTACTAGTGAGACTATTGCTATCTATTTAAAGTACCATATCTATTGATTATGAAGAATATTTAACAAGAAGACCAAGTGAATGGTTGAGTTAAGGCAATTCAAAGGGTATTTGATCAGTTGGCACTCTGGCAAAGTAATTAGTTGTTTATCTTTCGAAGATAGTTTTTCTGGTTGTTCTGTGCTGAGAAAGTTTGGCTTGTGCCAAGTAAAGTTGCTCATGATGAGAAAAGTTTCTTGTGACGAGAAAAAATTTGCTCAATGCCGAGCAACATTGCAATTACCGAGAGGAAACAGTGATGAAGTCTGACTTATAGAAGTTTGATTATTGATGAGATTTGAGATCTCTGGCTGACTTAGTTGATTTTATTAGGATATGAAATGTTAATTAAAGATTGATCCATGTCATTTAATGTATGGGTAACCATAATTAATGCATGGTTTCAAGATTTAATTAGAGACTACTTTGGAGAAGTAAATGCTATGCAAAGATGGAATGATCTATTGGATCTGACCTAACCTAAGATCTATGATCTTGTTTAAGCGGCAAAAGATTTATCTGACCTAGACAGGGAGGTATATGATAACCTTAGGGGTTATTCATTATGTGTGGAAGTGGATGAATGTATGTGTATGCAAGAGGTTTGCATAGTTAATTTATTGTTTAGCATGATCTAGCAGAGAAGGCAAAAGG
>MU225762.1:439166-449313 GCA_018584345.1 Thuja plicata
GGTTAGGAGATGGAAGGTGTTGTGATTTGAGTACCATCTCTTGACAAGAGCAGTCAACAACCCTTGATTTACCCCAATACCGAGTAAACCAATCAGTGATCATAATCCTACCTGGACCACTACCTCCTGCTCATCATCTGACAACAGTCCGGTCAAGGCAAGCACACACCCTCGATATGTACCTTGAAATGCTACTACCTCAAAATCAACATATTTTACAAAGATGGCAATTAACAAAGATAAATCAGTGTTCTATCTATGACAAAAATGCAGAAACATAATCAGCTAGGTGATTCAAGGTTCACAAAAAGAAGACAGTTCACAATTGACAAAAATTTTAAGTCTCAAAATGAGATGCAATCCTGGAAAAATAGGGTGCGATCTCTTTTCCCAGATGCGATCATGGAAACATAGGATGCAATGGAGGATGCTGGATATGATCCAAGAAATCCTAGATGTGACCCCAAAAATGGGGTAAGATCCTAAAATGATAGGGTACGAAATAAACCTAGTTTCACATTCTAAACTAAGCCAAAATGGGGCAAACCGGATACGATCTAGGAAATACTGGATGTGATACAAAAATTTGGGACAACAAGATGCGATCTAGGAAAAACTGGATACAACACGGGTTTAACAAGGTGCAATCCAGAATCCCAGATGCAACCCAAAATTCAAAAGGTTATAACTACTACTAGAAAGCATGCAAATGAAAAATACCAAATTCACGAGGTAGTTTTACGAGTACTTACCGAAGGTGCATAGTCGATCGAGCACTGATGTCGATGGCTGAGCTTGAAATGATGTTTCTGCACAAGAACCACCATCTTCTCTGTAGAGCTCTAGAATTTACTATGGGTAAAAGTGAAAATGAATAGTAAAATGATGATTTTTGAGATATATATTGGTCTTTTGAGCTATTTAGGGGTTCCAAAACTCCTCCTAGGAAACTAAAAATCCATTTCTGTTATCTTTTTAATCAATTGGGAACAAAATCAAAGGTACCTAAGGCATTCTATACAGTACAGTAAATTTTTTGCGATAGCTCCTAAAAATGCAGAATTGCTCCATCTATTCTGAAAATCTGCCAAATTGCACATTTCATCAAAAATCTTGGTTTGACATCATTTTATCAGTATCACCACTCACATTTCATGTAATTAACTTGGTTCTCATGTGTTTGTTATTAACACACCCCTGTTTCTTCGCTTCTTCTATTCCATTCTTTCTTGACCTAACTATTCCATGCAAGTGATACGTTCTTTCAATAGAGGGATTTTCTTTTTTTTTTTTCCTTCAATTTCATTCTCAAGGGGGCATGATCACACTANCCTGTTTCTTCGCTTCTTCTATTCCATTCTTTCTTGACCTAACTATTCCATGCAAGTGATACGTTCTTTCAATAGAGGGATTTTCTTTTTTTTTTTCCTTCAATTTCATTCTCAAGGGGGCATGATCACACTATCATCAATCAAATTTTTGCTCAAAATAGAATAAAAAACAACTTCATTATCAAACAACTAGGGGCATGACAGTTTTCTTGACTAAGTCAGAACTATTGGATAGAAGGCTTCAGTTCTCATAAGTTGGATATTTTGTGTTTCCTCATTTTAAAAGATTCTTACTAAGCTCTTGGCAGCTTCATACTAACTTTTGGACAACAAACAAGTTAAAAATTAGTATTATCAATCTTTGGATGACAACCAAGTTCAAAATTGATATCTTTACGATCTTTTCTTATTAAACTTTGTATGACAACCAAGTTCAAGGTCAATTCTATCAGTTTAGTTCAATCAAGTGCAAGACTGATCTCATCAGGCATTTCATTCAATCATGAGTGAAATTCTCAAACTTTCAGACGTCAACATCAAAAAATTTCTTTGAATGATATGCGTTGCTCGCACATCTATTCAAAGAGGGGAAAATGTAACCACCAGGATTTGGTCTGCTCTGACTATAGACCCTATCTTCCTTAAGTGTGATCATACCCTCAATTATGTCCAGACAACTCTTCGATTGGTTGGCATAATTCATTCAAATCAAATTTAATATCCTAAGTGATTCAATCACTAGATGTTATTAATCACCTTAGCCAATCAAAACCAATCAATTTTAATTCAAATCATTTCAAATCAAACCTGGCTAAGGTAATTAAATAAATTCCTATTATATCTAATCACTTGCAAAAACCCTATCTTTTAGCCTAAATTAATCTAATTAATTGTCTATAGTCCTAATTAATTATCTAAAGAAATCAAAGGCTTAAATAATTAATTTTCCTATTTTTGAATGAATATATTTAATGTAATTCATTTCATTAATATTCCCCTAAACCCTAGCCTAACCTATCTCAACCACCTTAACCTTGGGTTCAAACCCATCCCAACCTATTCCCCCCATGCTAAGCCTAATCCTAATCTTAATCCTATTCTAACCCACTTCCTAATGTTGTCAGATTCCTAATTTTGTGATTAGGAATTCAACCCACTTGAGAAAGTCAACACTGCAGAAGAATCATATTAGCTGCTAGGAGCTTAGTAAGAATCTTTTAAAATGAGGAAACACAAAATATCTAGCTTACGAGAACCAAAGCCTTCTATCCAAGTGTTCTAACTTAGTCAAGGAAACTATCATGCCCTTATTTGTTTGATAATGAAGTTATTTTTTATGTTGTTTTGAGAAAAAAATTGATTGATGATAGTGTGATCATGCCCCTTCAGGAATGAAATCAAAGGAAAAAAAAAGAAGGAAATCCCTCTATTGAAAGAACATATCACTTGCATGGGTCGGTTAGGTCAAGAAAGAATGGATTTAGAAGAAAGGAAGGTGTGTTTAAGAGTAAACACATAAGAAATAAGTTAATTACATGAAAAGGTGAGTAGTGAGACTGATAAAATGATGTTGGACCAAGATTTTTAATGAAATGTGTAATTTTGCAGATTTTTAGAATAGATGGAGCAATTCTGCATTTTCAAGAGCTGTCACAAAAAATTTACTGTACTACGTAAAATGCCTTAGGTACCTTCAATTTGGTTCTTGATTGATCAAAAAGAGAAAATAAATGGAGTTTTAGTTGCTTGGGAGGAGTTTCAGAACCCCTAAATAGCTCAAAAGACCAATATATATCTCAAAAATTACCATTTTACTATTCATTTTCACTTTTACCCATAGTAAATTCTAGAGTTCTGCAGAGAAGATGGTGGTCCCCATGTAGAAACATCATTTTGAGCTCAGCCATTGACATCAGCGCCTGGCCGACTATGCACCTCCAGTAAGTACTCATAAAACTACCTCAGAATTTGGTATTTTTCATTTTCATGCTTTCTGGTAGTAGTTATAACCTTTTGAATTCTAGGTTGCATCCAGGATTCTGAATCGCACCCTGTTAAACTCATGTCGTATCCAATTTTTTCTAGATCACATCCTATTGTCCCAGATTTTTGTATCACATCCAGCATTCTCCATCGCATCTTTTTTTTCCAGGATCGCATGTGGGAAAAGAGATTGCACCTTGTTTTCCCAAATTTTTGCATCACATCCAGTATTTCTTGGATCGTATCCAGTTTGCCCCATTTTGGCTTAGTTTAGATTGTCAAACTAGGGTTATGTCATACCCTATATTGTAGGATCGTACCCCATGTTTGGGGTCACATCCAGGATTTCTAGGATCGCACCTAGCATTCTCCATCGCATCCTATTTTTCTAGGATCACATCTGGGAAAAGAGATTGCACCCTATTTTTCCAGGATCGCATCTCATTTTGAGACTTAAATTTTTTGTCAATTGTGAACCATCTTCTTTTTGTGAACCTTGAATCACTTAGTTGATTATGTTTCTACATTTTTGTCATAGATAGAACACAGATTTATCTTTGTTAATTGTCATCTTTTTAAAATAGGTTGATTTTGAGGCAGTATCATTTCAAGGTACACATCCAAGGCATGTGCTTGCCTTGGCCAGATTGCTGTCAGATAATGAGTAGGAGGTAGTGGTCTGGGTAGGATTACGATCACTAATTAGTTTACCCAATATTGGGGTAAATCAAGGGTTGTTGACTACTCTTACCGAGAGATGGCACTCAAAGCACAACACCTTCCATCTCTTGATCGGGGAGATGACAGTCACACCTGAGGATGTGTATCATATACTTTGAGTTCCAGTGATGGGCCGCGAGGTGCATTTTGAGGTGACTTATGTCATTTCTATTGGTACAGCTCGTGGTTTCTTCCAGGATGATACTATTGATCAGAGATACATTTCATGGGACTACATGTATGATCACTATGATCATCTATCTTTATACTTGGCGGGACTGATTGGTGGCATCATGATGCCAGACAAAGGACAACATGGATTCCTTGTAGGATGGGTAGATATGCTTGAGCAGATGATCATCTCTAGATAGAGATTTGCATGGGGTAGCTATATTCTAACCCATATATATCGGGAGCTCCATGAGATTGTGTATTAGTATACCTAGAGCATGATTGTAGGGATCTTGATTTTGCAGATCTGGGCCTAGGAGCACATCCCAGTGACGACCCATTTTAGATAGGCAGCAAGCACCTAAGCAGCCTTATGTATATATGTACACAAGTTTGATTCAGCAGCCCCATCTGGGCAAGGTAGAGTACTGGTGGCATATTTTTGATGATATGACAGAGGTAGTATGGCAGTCGTATTTGGATTGTGAGGAGTGGACCTCTGATGCTAGACATGTTCTATTTTTCTTTTAGAGTAGGTACCTGATTGGAGGTACTAGATATGTCATAGAGTGCTTCATACATACTCGAGTGTTGAGACAGTTTGGCCATCGATAGGGCAGGAGCCAAGATGTGACCTGAGACCACTCATCAGGATATCAGAGATATGGTTGGAGTTGATTGGGATCTTTGGATTGATTTGGTAGATGCAAGCTGTTCCAATGGATACGCAGCAAAAATGCTCCAACATCCATTCCCATGGTTTACTATTCTTGAGGAGGCCATTCCTTGTATAGAGGACCTGGTAGATTATGATCCTGATGATCATCCTGCCAGAGGTAGAGGAGGAGCAGAGAGAGATAGAGGTGCTGGGGGAGGGCAAGATGGAGGTAGGGATGGAGGTATACGAGATGGAAGGCACCCTCCTCCAGACTATTGGGATAATGGTGGAGATGACAAGGGTGGTGGGGCTATGGGTGGTACTAGAGAGGTGGCCAGTGGCAGTGGAGAGAGTCAATGCACCCACTTCAGATTTGTTCCTCCCAGGATGGATCTAGGGCCTTTATTTACAAGGGAGCAGCAGAGATAGCGGAGACAATAGTAGCCACTGGATAGGTCATAGGATAGGCCTTCAGGGTAGGATTCTAGTAGGGGTTCAGGCAGGGACAGAGATCCCTTATCTTAGTGTGAGCAGGAGAGAGAGAAGCTTAGGGCCTAGATTACAGAATTAGAGGCTAGACTTACTGTAGTAGATGCTAGGATTATAGTAGCAGATGATTTTCTTGCTGATCAAGATACACATCTGGAGAGGCTTAGAGAAGAGTGAGATACACAGGCTCAGACTACATTCCATTAGGCACAGAGGGCTACATATTATTATGCTTTATACCATGTTGCAGTGCCAAAGGGACAGAGAGTTGTATCATTTTCACACCTAGCGCAACAGTCAGAGGGGGCCATGCCTCCTCCAGTAGTTTCATTTGTACCACCTCCTCCTCCTCCAGATCAGGGAGAGGGGGGGAGTCAGAGTTGATATTGTATATTGTCACATATTTTTGAGATTTATATTGTATATCTAGATCCTTCTAAGGTCATTCTTTTGTACAATGACACTTTATACATGTATATCTAATTCTTCCTATCATTCTGCTACTCTGATACTCTTTGTGTAAACTTGTGCCATATTTTTTATCTGTACCATGATTATATATATATCTGATGCATCTATTTCTAATTCTGACATGTTTCATGAGTTCTCTTTTCTTTGATAGATGTTGATGCACATGTGATTAGATTTATCTTAGTCTTATGATGAGTTAGATTTGTAGATGATGACATCATTTATGCAGGTTTGAATTTATTACTGATATACATATGTTTCAAATGATACTATGTGAATATGCAAATGTATATTTTTGAGTTTTTCTTATGCAAGTAAAATGTATGGATGCACTTAGGATGTAGAAATAAATGTGATGCATAAATGCCTTATATTTGTATTTTTCTTCTGTCTCATTTGCAGAATGTATGTTAATGGATGTGCAATGATATGAATATCAATAATATTAAATTGATGTAATTAACTTGGATTTAGAAGAAAATGGAAATAATTTTTGAGCTCAAATTCCTTATGCTTTTGTTTCTTTCAAAATGCATCATGCAATCTCTAAATGCAGATATATGTAGACTCTTAGGAATCATCTCTAATTTGTAGATATTGTATCTTTTTTATCATCATTGGGCACTTGTCAGAATGGATACCACCTGATAGTACAACCATCACTAATACCCACTGATATTATGAAAGTATGAATACTATTTGTATTGGATGAAATGTTGGAAATAGACTTAGGCATCAAGGCATAGAAGCCAGGATAACAAGCTACTCACCTTCCTTTTAATATATCAGAATTTGTGTAAGGTAAGATATTGGACCCGTAATGACCTTGAAAATTCATATCCTTGGTACATTATGCTTTGTATACCTTAGTGAGAATCTTATTTTAGAAAATAGACAAGGGAATTGTTTTAACCTCACCGTAGTTGACACATAACAAAGATCGAGATATATGTGGCTATCCATTCATGGTGGCATCTTTTACCATAAACATCCGAGTTAGGTGAAATTTATAGGATCATTTGGAACAATCACCATATGCAGAAAACCAAGAAAATGTTATGCCCCCTATCCTTACGACTCTTTATCTTTGCGCAGACATCATGGAGTAACTCAGAAGACATAACAACTTATCAACTGTGAATCTATCAAATAAAATTCATAACTACTTAGATGCCCCTAGTTAAAAAATCATCATTGCATAAAAGAGTCACAATCAAACCAAGATCAAGTTGTGTGCTTAAGTAGTATTGAGAAATACTATTGATTCATTTATCAAGCGCAGTAGAGATTCATCAATAAAAAAATGTGGAATCTAAGCAATATGTATTCCATGTCTGTGTATTTTTCTCATTTTGCAATCCAATGTAGGTCTTAGGAGCATCATTTGTGTCAGAAAGGTGGTTTGGAAAGACACACCCATGTTTCATGAAAGTGACAATTTAGTGCAAGTATTGAGAAGTATTTATGTTCTGATTAAGTAAAAATAGGTTTTACAAGGACCCAAAACCTTTACAAAAAAGAGAGTTCAACAGGTTTTACCAGGACCTGAAACCTAGAGTATAAAGAGAGATATACAATTAAAAGCATTAACAGTTGTGCTAGAGCACTAGAGAAGAAAGGATAAAAAAAGCAACAACCCAAACAAAAAAGTCCCAAAGATGCAGCAAAAAACCACAGGGACAGCAAAAAGAACCCAACCGGGACAGTAAAAGAGACAACTACATTTCCTTCACCAGATCNAGCACTAGAGAAGAAAGGATAAAAAAAGCAACAACCCAAACAAAAAAGTCCCAAAGATGCAGCAAAAAACCACAGGGACAGCAAAAAGAACCCAACCGGGATAGTAAAAGAGACAACTACATTTCCTTCACCAGATCCTCAGCTTCGAGGACCATAATCTACATATTGTTGACCGAGGTCTTGAGCTCCTCCATATCTTTATCCTCCTTAGGAATCTTTTTCTTGGAACTAGCTCTAGTGCACGATCCCAGGCCCACAGTCTCCACAATCCTGCTATTCTTGTCCTTGTTAACCCTATCCAGTTTATCCATTAAAATTTGCGCATGACCACAATACGCTTTGAGGCTGATAAGGCATTGTTCCCCAATTTTTTTAACCGAAGCCTCCAGTCTTTTCACTTTGTTCTTCAGAATCTTGAGTTGTTCCACACTGTTATCCTTATCCACTCTGTCTTTAATTTCTTTAATTTGTCTCTCCATAGTACCCACCTTATTAGCAAACTCAGCCTGAGCTCCAGAGTTACCAACAGCTTCTTTCATTTCATTCAAACAATCAGCCACAGGTTTTTCCCCAATCCCCATTTTGTTGAGAATATTAATATCTGCCTATATTTTATCAACTTGGTTTTTCAGAATAATCTGGTCATTAAACATGTTATTAACCAGCCTAGAGAAACCCTCGATAATACCTTTGTTATCATTACTATTAGGGTCCCCTATTTCCAGATTGTCCTGATAGTCATTGAGCCCAGAATCTTCAACATTCTTGGTATTCTGATCCAAATTACCATCCCCCTGCTGGGTATAAATCTTCAAATCACTAGTATTGTTAAAATTTTCATCTTTTTCATTATCTTTATCATATTTTTCCTTAGTCTCCCGCTTATACTCAGGGTTTAAATCTTCCTCATCCGAGGTGAGAACAAATTTTTTCTTGCTGGAATTGTTATTTCTACAAGTAATATTACCCTTGCCTTCAACTCTTTTTCATTTTTTGCCCTCCTTTTTGACAGCCTCGTTGTCAGTCTCAATGTCAGAATCCCCAATCTGGGTTTTCTTCTTATTTTTCTTCTTTCTAACTACTTTAGTTTCAGTCTCAGTCTCCAAATCCCCAATCAAGGTTTTCTTCTTCATTTTCTTTTTACCTTCTTTATTTCTACTGCCCTCATCACATTCCTCATCACTATCCTTCTCAGTCTCTGACCATTCAGAGCTAGGTTTCTTCTTCTTTTTAGAAGTACCCTTTTTGTTATTTTTAGGTGTAACGAAACCTCTAGCCTCCTCTTCACTTTCAGTGTCATCTTCATACATACTATACTCCTCATCACCTTTAGTATCTTCAACATCCTTCAAATTCTTCTTCTCCACAGACCTTTCCACTTTCTTAGATTTCAGAACCTCATAAACAAGCAACATAAGCCCTTGATGAGAGGCATGGTCCCCCTTAGGTTCTTTCTGATAACTAGTAATTGTAGCATCTAACGAACTGAGCAAATAGTAGGGTAAACTAATTTTGACCTTGTGTCTAAAATGGTTTAACAGCATAAAATAGTGCCCAATCGCTCTAGTAAACCTACCATCTGGAGTAATATAGCTGATGATAAAAAAAATAACATACCTCCATGGCCTAGATATGTGCATAGGGTTATGGTAAGTAGTATCAATCTTGACCAGTCTATTCTTCTCTTTCTCGTTATCTGGAAAGGACTCCCAGGCTTTGTCTAAAATTAGCTTTTCATGATAAAACTTGATACCCTCCATCCCCATACCTGTAACTTCAGCAACGACTTCCTCCGTAACTTCCATGTACTCATTACCAACTAATATCTTTCCCTCCTTCCAAGTTTTCTCAAAAATCCTAGTAATGTTAGGATTCCCACCGTGAAGCCATTCCAGATAAACAGCGAGGCCTCCCTCCTTCACAATCTTCCACACATCATTACATTTTTTCCAGTGACTGCAACTAACTGGTTCAATTCTCTTCTTATTGCCTCCCATCTCTTCTTTATGATTTTTGTGAGTTTTTTTTTTTAAGTAGTAGATAATGCCAAAATGATCTTTTTGAGAGCCAAAATAGACCCAGAAAGCATGCCACATCCAACTCATAATCATAGAAGAATACTTCCGCTTCTGAAGGCCATTATGATACATCACCTGATTATAAATGATATTAAAATAACTTACCATTAGTAATGATTTTCTGATGACTCCTCAATCACTCATCCTCGAGCATTAATTTCACTTCAATTGGCACGTCATATCCATCATTCCACTGAGCCACCTCATCACTTTTGCAAGCATGATTAGCCACCCAGTCAGCAATGCCATTAGCTTCACGATAATTATGAGTTATAATGCATAACTCAAAAGAGTTAATTATCTCCCTGGCTTTTTGAATAATGTTGTATATAGTCCATGATGTGGGAATATCATTATTTAAGCAATTAATGATATTGAAAGAGTCCCCTTCAACCCAAACTTTAGTACAGCCTTTCTCTTTAGCAAAAATAATACCTTGGAGAGCCGCACAGGCTTCAGCAATATGATTAGTTTGATGACCAATAGGAATAGCTTTCATGCCAATA
>MU225762.1:498582-520895 GCA_018584345.1 Thuja plicata
GTAGTTGGCATCAATTTTATGCATCATATTTCATTATTCTTGATAGTAAGTGTTGGGTATTATTAATCATATCTCTATATGGTAATTTATGATAGGATAGATCGATAATAATGTTTCCATAAGTTGTGATGTTTTTTTTCCAAAAAGATATAGATTAATATCCCTTTAATGGATATCCTTAGTGTTATAAGATGTATTGACTTTCATCATCTTTCGTGTTATCTTCAATATGTCAATTTTATATCTTGATTTCTAACTCATAGATGGAAGTCCCTAGGGTTTCTATTCTTCTTCCCCATGTCATGGTGCTCCTACATTGATGACTATTCGACCATGATGATAATATATAAACATTGTTGAGTCATTCGTTTATAGTTTTGTAGTCATGACTTCTTCATAGTTCATATATCAGCAAGTAATATCCTCGTCATTGTATTTAATATTATTTAGTGATTAATCTAAGTAATCCTTCACTTGTCTTCACCCATCCATTTGTATGAAGGTGTTGTATCATTTACTTAATCATTTTGTATAAATGTTGTCATCATTTCAATAATTATAAGCTTAAATATTTAATTTAAACTTATCTAATTATGTATCTATATAGCTATCCTTCCCTTCTGGAATGTGGATATTACAGTCTCCCCCTCTTGAAAAATAATTTCCCACAAGTATTATTATTTTTTCATGATGAATCCTGGATCCCAAACTTGAAAATTCCATCTTTGCATAATATAGTTGCATTGATAAGGCTAATTATCCATTGTGATGGAGGTAAAGAGTTGAATAGTTAATCTCCATGAGCTTAATAGATCCTTCATTGATGTTATATTAACTAAAATAAAAATATGGTAGAACTTATCTTGCATGAGAGATATGGAGGAAGTATGGTTCCCCTTTAAATTCAAACTTAAACAGTTGGTTCTTGATCTTTGATTCAAAGAAAGAATATTTTTTCTAAATTGCATCATTTGATAATTTGGAGTGAGAGATTTTAGAGATGGAATTATTATGGCTCTTCTTATTGTTCCAAATGGTTCTCAATGCTTCAAAGATGGAAATTAGAGCAGGATCCCAAAACTTATTCTCATCTTCACCTTTGTGTGACTTCAAACTAGCCTCTTCACTCATTTTGTTTTCTTCAACTTCAAATAATGGATTAAGAATAAGTTGAAGATTATCTTTACCTTTAAACTTAAATTTATTTTTTCCCAACCTTCCTTTATTTGACTTCTTTGGGAAACCATTAACATCTTCCCATAACTTCAATGTTAACTTCCCTAGTTTATCAATTTCAAGATGATGAAGTGGAGTAACTTTTGTATCATTCATTTTATTCACAATTATAGATGAATGAGAGTTATGTTTGGTATTCTCAAAATTAAAATTGTTAGACTAAAAAGGTATTTTTACTTATTAATTAAATAATTATTAAGTCACCTTTTCACTTATTAATTAAATCATTATTGATTTAATTATTAAGTCACTTTTTATCTCTAGTTCACTTAAGCTAAACTTTAGGCATATAATAATTAATTCTATTATTAATTATTATCATGCAACCTAGGTTTCTCCACCTTTTGGTATTCGATCTTCTTTATAAGGATTGATCTCTTTGTAATTATTAATTCTCTTGTAATTCCCTCTATTCTCTCTCTGAATGAATATTTCATCTTTCAAATCATTATGAGTTGTGTCTTCATTCTCTTCTTTTGTGACAGGTATTTTTTATATAGTGGATCTTGGTGATTTAATTCTTTGAATTCTAACATGGTATCGTAGCCTTGCTGTTGCAGCCCGTTCTTGATTTTTTGAAGATTTTTTGGAGCGCCAAGGGTTTCAAGTTTTCAGAGGTTTTTGTGTGGATCTAGAGGGGAACTATTTTTTGGATCACTTTGGGCACACACCAACCTCATAGTTGAGCTCAAAATGCCCAAAAACCCATATTTCCATATAAGGCACGTCCAATTTGGACACAGTTAAAATCTGGGCCCTCTTTTTTGCATGCATGACCTTTGCACATTTTTCGAGGTAAAAAAATGTCTCATTTTTCACGCCACCTCAAAATTCATGCCATATTTGAATTAAAAAAATTTATTTTTATTTATTTATTTATTTTTAATTTTTTTTCTTCCTTGGTACCTCTGCCAAATTTGGCCAAAAATTTAGTAGTCTCGATAGATTTAGTGGAGCTCCGCTAGATTTACCAGAGGTTTCTTGGAGTTTTTCTTGTTTTGGAGCCCTCTTCAGTTTTTTGCTCATATCTTGAGCAAATGGAGGCATTTTTTTCCAAACGAGATATCGTCGAAAAGATGGTTCTGAGCCCAACCTAATTTTCTAGCTAGATTAGTTTTCTAAATTTTTCATCTTTCAGGATTTTTTTCTAATCAAATTCATATTTCTATTTTGCACTCTGGTCACCATATCTTGCTACTCTGGAATCCATATGTTGTTGGAAGCCTGGTTCTGTTCTTCTTCTTTTTGTATGGGTCTTATCACCAGAATCTTCTCCAGGTACACTTTATTCAGGTTTTTCTTTATTGCAATTAGGTGGATATCTTGGATGTTTCACATCCTGGGATCATTTTTCTTGCATGAGATGACTCATTTTTAGTTGTTACATATGTTCTTACAACTTTATGTCATTCTTGATCATTGTATACATCTATTTCTATAGAATTTCTATTTTACAAACACACTGAAATAAAATGTCATTATTGCATGCTTGGGATCTTGCACATTTTGTGCTTGTTTGTACTCACACTACATAATAAAGTGCAATGGGGGGTTTTGATGTTTGCCTTGTTTTCCATCTACCTTTTTCAAGTGAGTTTTCCTTCCATGACATTACCC
The DNA here is from genome assembly GCA_018584345.1 of Thuja plicata. Lineage (NCBI taxonomy): Eukaryota > Viridiplantae > Streptophyta > Pinopsida > Cupressales > Cupressaceae > Thuja > Thuja plicata. The sequence continues at coordinate 501,436 of MU225762.1, forward strand.
TCATTATGTATTTCAAGAGATTGATCATCCATGACATCATCATTTATATGTGTTTGTTATTTCTTCGACATGCATTTTTTCTTGGCAGCCTCTTTCAGTGCACCTTTCATGCCTCTCCATGCTCAGCATTATGGGGGATATTTCCTATTGGTTCTAATGCTTCCTTGGTTCGATGGAGTGAGCTATGTATTCAGTATTTATTCATATGTACTAGGCGGATGTAGTGGCTAGGTACCTATGCATTTTGGTGAGATGGATCATTCACCATATGGACACTTCTTTCATTCATATTTTGGAGGCATCCCTCCATCTTTTGATCATCTCTTCAGACTTTGGTGTTTTTTCCTTCTATATCTTTGACTTTCAATGTTTGCCTTTGTTTTCCATCTTGATTTGATCAGTTTCATTTTAGGGCACTCATACAAATTACAGTCTTCTCTACCTGATCAGATTCTATTTTAGTGGAGGTTCTAGTAGTTATTCTTTGATATTTTTTGTAGCTTCATGCTTCAGTGGTGTTCTACATGTTCTTCTTTTGATTAGGTCTTCAGGCTTTGGTGTTTTTTCTATTTGTATCTTTGAGTTCTGATGTTTTCCTTGTTTGTCATCCTGATTTGAGTAGTGTCATTTTAGGGCACTCATGCAGATTACAGTCTTCTCTACCTGATCTTTGTTCCTATCTTCTGGGACATTCTCTAGTTTGGAGGCTTCTATAGTCCTTCACTTAGCTTCATCTCTTTTTGGAGTAGAGTTTTTCCCATGTCGTTTTCTCTATTTATCCTCTTTACACATATTTTATATACTTAGGTACCTGATTAGGCCTTGTTGTCGGGACCCATTTTCCTTCTTTTTGTAGCTATTTCTAAGTTTTTAGCTTCTCCCCAAGTTTATCTTAAGTGGGGGTTTTAGAGTAAAATAGTATTTTCACTTATTAATTAAATTATCATTGATTTAATTATTAAGTCACCTTTTCACTTATTAATTAAATCATTATTGATTTAATTATTAAGACACTTTTTTTTATCTCTAGTTCACTTAAGCTAAACTTTAGGCATATAATAATTAATTCTATTATTAATTATTATCATGCAACTTAGGTTTCTCCACCTTCTGGCGTTCGATCCGCTTTATAAGGATTCATCTATTTATAATTATTAATTCTTTTGTAATTCTCTCTATTCTCTCTTTGAATGAATATTTCATCTTTCATATCACTATGAGTTGTGTCTCCATTCTTTGCTTTTGTGATAGGTATTTTTCATACAGTGGATCTTCGTGATTGAATTCTTTGAATTCTAACAATGATTTCTTGCTCCATTATCTCTTATGTCACCTTTTGTTTATGATCCTTGTGATGATGTGAGGTCATCCTCATAATCCTTGTGAATCCATGTACTCCATCCATTTATAATAAATGAAGAGTCAATTTCTCTTATCTTTTTAAAGGTACCTAAAACTATTTCCTCTTTTGGTACCTTAATCACTTTGAATTTATCTATGATCATATTCTTATTTTATGATTGATGACTTACCACTGGAAAACCTTTTTCATTCATCTTTTATTCACTTCCATTAGGGAGGGTATTCCTTTTGTTCATGATTATTGATTGATTTGAATAGATCTTGTCTTCCTCCATGGTTTCATTAAATATTTGATCTAATTTAGCTTCTTTAATATCTTCTTCAATGTTGGAAATGAGATAAGTAACTGAGAGGGGAGGGGTGAATTAGTTACTACAAAACAAATCCTTTGTCCCTTAGATGTCTTAAATACTTTAACACTGTTACTCGGTCAATTAAGATATTCTTCTGTAACTCGGGTGCCAAAGCAATATTTATAATATTGAATGCAATTATACTTTAGTGATTAAGTGCAAAAACATAAAACATGAAGCAAATAACAAGTACACAGGTGACACCAAGATTTAATGTGGAAACCCAATATGGGAAAAATCACCAATGTAACTAGTTACTATTTTCACTCTTCTGAAGTGAGCCTTGTTAGGATCCAACCCTGTTAAAGGTTACAATAACACACTATTAGGTGTGACCCTGTTAAAGGATTTAATCACCCTATGAGGAGTGGCCTTGTTAGAGGTATTCAACACTTCAACATAGAAATGCTACCTTGTGAGAGGATTTACAAAAAGACTGTTAAGTCTAGTCTGTTAAGAGATTTGAGATCACTGCTATAATTGTTAGAGAGTAACAATTAATTGACCTGTATGTGTAAGCAATTGTATTTGTTGATTCAGATCTTTGTTCTTATTATAATTGGATCCTTGCTGATTAGATATTTTATTGCAACTCTGAGTGATTTGTACTCAATCAGAAACCTATCTAATTTTGCCTTCACTCTTCATGTCACAAAATTCCACACTTCTCCTTGTCTTCACTTTTCACACTCACTTGCACACATTCAATCCAAACTTGACCTTTCATATATATGATAAGCCCTATCAAGTTGGCTTGAATATACTTCTAAATAATAAATCACAATTCAGTCATCCTCATATAGTTAATTAATTATATAATGTAAGTCATTGTTAGTCGGCTGTCATTGAATGCTCAGCCATGAATGAAATGCCCGAGTGACTCGGTCAACACTGAACTTCTTCAATACCTGATTGAACTTGGTCAACACTAAAACTACTCATTCTATTCACCAACTATACTCAGTCTGAATGTAGACATTTGTGTAACATCACTACATAAGTGTATATACATGTGTAACATCAATGACAATACACAAGTGAATAATTTTCTTCAACAATCTCCCTCTTTGGCATTGATGGAAACACAACATGTCATAATACAAATAATTGTAGAGAAACAGAAAACTTTCTTTAATGTCCTTAGCTTCATTTTGATTCTCATCCAAAAACTCCCCCTGACATCAAAATTTCCCTCTTACTGTATTATTCTTATGTATTATAGAAAACTCTCCCTCTTTGACAACAGATGCCAAAAACTCCATCTCCATAAATACCAATAGTAAATACTATTTCACTTTGTAATTTTAATGTACCTGAATGTACTAATTCATCTGCAATGTGGTTTGATGTACCTACATCAAATGATAGATCTTCACTGTCGCTCAGGTTGATTCATCACTAAACTATATTTTAGTGAGCTTCAGTTAGGGGAAGAACCCCTAGATTTCCTCTAAGATACAAGAATGCATCCTTAGGTAGAGGTTTGGTGAATATGTCTACAACTTATTCTTTGTTATTCACATATTCCAACCTTACTTCTTTATTATGTACCAATTCCCTCAAAAAATGATACTTTATTGCTAGTTGCTTGGTTTTGGTGTGAATCACAGTATTCGTTGAAATTTTAATGGCGCTGGTGTTGTCACAGTAGGTAATAACTGGTTCTTTTACTTCTTCCTTCATTCCTGACAATAACTGCTTGATCCATATGATGTTTGAATAGTTCACTGATGCAAAAACATACTCTGCCTCTCCTGTAGACTGAGAGATACAATTATGTTTCTTGCTAGTCCAAGACACTAACCTCTTTCCAAGAAAGAAAGCTCCACCACTGGTGTTTTTCCTTTTGTTGACACTTCCAGCCCAATCAACATCAATGAATGCCTTTAAATCAAAGTTTCCACCTTTCTTATACCATAAACCATAGTCTTCAGTACCATTCAGATATCTCAAAATTATTTTTATTTCTATTAGTTGATTATCTCTGGGATTAGCTGAAAATATTGCAACAATACCAGCTAACAATGCAATATCAGGTCTAGTGTGAACAATATATTGCAATTTTCCAATCATGGATCTATAGTTGGTCTGATCTACCTCTTTTGATTCATCATCCTTAGATAATCGGTGTCCAGTGCACATGGGTGTTCCAACAGGTTTGGAATCTTCCATACCAAATTTCTTAAGTATCTCCTTGATATATTTTGATTGAGTAATGTAGATATCATCCTTCATTTGATGTACTTGTAATCCACCAAAGAATTTGATCTCACCAAACATAGACATCTCAAATTATTTACTCATAGCTATAGAGAATTCTTTGCATAGGTCATCATAACCAGTGAATAATATGTCATCAACAAATATCTCTAATAATAGTATTTTGTTCTGTGGTCCTTCTTTAATGTACAGGCTATTGTTATCATTGGTTCTCTGAAATCCAATACTTACTAGATAGCTATACAGTCTTTCATACTAGGCTTTGGGAGCTTGCTTCAGTCCATACAATGCTTTTTGCATCTTGCAAACCATATTCCTTCTACTAGGATGAAAAAATCCTTTAGGTTGTTCAATGTAGACTTATTCTTTTGGGATTCCATTTAGAAATGTAGATTTCACATCCATTTGATATACTTTGTATCCTTTATGTGCAGCATATGCCAGAAGAGTTATGACTCCTTAAATTCTTGCAACAGTAGAAAAAGTTTCTCCATAGACAATACCTTCTTCTTGAGCATATCCTTTACAAACTAGTCTGGCCTTGTTTCTATAAACTTTACCATTTTCATTCATCTTATTTCTAAAAACCCACTTGGTTCCAATCACATTCTTGTCCTTCGTCCTAGGCACAAGAGTCCAAGTTTTTTTCTTCTTAATCTGTTCGATTTCTTCATTCATTGCTTCTATCCAACTTTCATCATTCAATGCATCTTTAATAGTTCTAGGTTCAAATTCACTTAGTAAACATGTACCTTTGATTTTGTTCCTTGTCATTACACCTTTTGTCTGATCTCCAAATATTTTCTCAAGTGCATGATGCCTTCTAACATATTTTGAGAGTACTGGATCCTTCAGTCTAGATTCTGGACTTGATCCACTAGGTATATCATTCTCAAACATTCTTTAATGTTCTTCTATCTGATGCTCGGGTTCCACTGTCTATGACTCGGGTTCCTCTGTCTGAGACTCGATTCCCTCTGTTTGTGACTCGGTCTCTTCTACCAGTAGGTTGCACAGTTTGCAAATTGGGTTGCACAATTTGTGCTAGTATATTTAGTGGTCGACAATTTTGTTGTCCAATCACCATTTCTTGAGTCATAGGTATAGTATCAAGTTCATGATACACAAATTTCATTTATTCTTCAGGCTCTTTACTACTCTTCTCTTCACATTTCTCTGCAAACTCATCAATCTTGACATGTACACTTTCTATGACTTTATGAGTAGTAAGATTCATACATTTGTATGCTTTGCTTTTACATGAGTAACCTAGGAATATTACTTCATCACTTTTTGCATCTAGTTTTACATTTCTTTCTTCCTTCAATATGTAGCATCTACTTCCAAATACTTTGAAATAATGAACATTAGGTTTATATCCATACCACAATTCAAAAGGTGTATGGTTACTACATTTATGATGGGGAGCTCCTCTCATAGAGATTTCTTTCTCTCTCTAAGACCTTCTCTTGGTCTTCCTTAGGGTCTCTATCTCTACCCTAACTAGAGGATACCTCTTTGATCCCCTCACACACTAGGGGCTCACCAACAACTTCAAACTCTTCACCAAACTCTCCTCCATAACCTTCACACATCCATGGCTTCACTAACCTCCTACCATTCCAATGGTTTCAAATTCTTGTGGATTGGTTTCTTGACTCCTCTTATGTCTAATCCAACCCCTATGGATCCAATTTTGTGGATCTTTTACCCATTTTTCAATCGGGTTACAAATTACTAGTCTTTTAGGCCTTGTAGCCATTTTAGGCCTATTAGCCCTCCTAGTCACTGAAAAGGTGGATTTTATCGTAAAATCCCTTAACACCCCTAGAAAAAAATTGCATAATATTTTTGGGTTTTTCCTCACCTTAAATATTTTCTAGGTCTCTAATTCCAATCTTGTCCGTACAATAGACTTTCACCAAACCCCTAAAAATAAGGGTTTCCAGGGCATGAAGGCTGGTTTGGTTTCTTGAACTTCTTCCACTAATCTAATGAGCTCTATAGAACTCCTCCTTCCATAAAAAATTCTTAACCTCATGCCCCTACACTCCTCTATCACTGATTGGCACATACCAATCAACTGGCAATCATCATTGTTACTGCACTACTCAGTCACCCTAGCTAGAATAGCTAGTACTTGCCTAGGGCCTAATTGTTCTCTTGCTTCCCCTGCACACACACACACTCCACACAGCATATCTAAAGATTATATACAAGGGTTTAATGGATTCCAAGTGGTTAAGGGATTTTGAACCACGAGAATACCAAGAAAAGCCATCTTTTACATGATTGGACCAAAATTGGCTAGTGAACTCACAGAATACAAAGAATTAAACAAAATCTAAGAAGAAATAACAACTAACTAATCCAATGCAAAAAATATCTAAGGAATTACATTTCAAACACTCTCCATGATTTCATTCAATCCATTTAATCCACAAAAGTGTTGGATGATGGCTTTGTATCTTAATTACACTACAAATTGGTTCTTTTCAGTAACCAGTCTGTACAATATGAAATCTAACTGTCAGATTAGGGTTGTAGTAACCTTATATACTCTCATCCCACATGTCTAGACCCTATGGTTAGGATTTAGGCATCATAAAATCTGATTCCTAAAATATAGGAAATGTTGTCATGACAACTTTGACAACTTTTGTCAAAATGACACTTTCTTCACTTTGATGGCCCTATTTAGTTTCAAACCTTACCAAATGACCTCAAATGACTTTAAAACATTAAAATCTTGAAAATATCCCATTTTTGGAGTTTTGGTCAACCCTTTGACCTTTTAGTTGACTACTAGGTTCTAGACCCCTAGAATCAAATTGACTCAACAACTCACAAACCCTAATCTCTCCTAACACTAAAACACACCTAAAACACACTAGGGACTTTATAACATAGTCCTTATTCATCTACAGTTGGCCAAACCAACCTACAAGCCAAAAATGACTAAAGATCTTCCTAAAGACCTTAGGGTGCTCCTGCACCATCACCCCCCTACAATAAGAAAGTTAAGGTACCTGTGGTGTCAGGAACTCCTCACTGATTCCATGCTTCTTGAAGTCACTTTCAGATATCCAAGTGGCTTCTGACTCTGTTTTTTGTCTCCACTTCACTAGATGCTCCATATAGACTTTGTGTCTTGTCTTCTTCTTTACTCTTGAATCCAATATCTTTTCCACTTGTGGCTTGACCTGCTCCAGAGTCTTGAACACTCCCACATCCTTATGCACCTCTGTACTGTATTACAACTCATCCATATCTGGCCCCTTATACTTGATCAAATCCTTCACATTGAAGATTGGAGAGATTTACATCTCCTTGGGCAACTCCACCTTGTAAGCATTGGGTCCATACTTAGCCAATATCTTGCAAGGTCCAATCCTTTTCATCTGTAGCTTACTAGGTATCCCTTTTTTTAATCTTTCCTTATTCAGGAACACCATTACTAGTTCACCCACTTCAAACTACAAGTCTCTTCTTCCTTCATCTCTTGTAGCCTTCAACTTTTGATTGGCCTCCATTAAGGTCTTTTTCACTTACTCATGGACTTCCTTCATGGATTGTGTAAAGTCAATAACATGTCCACTAACTCCCTCATATCCTTTCAGGTCTTTGAGCTCCATCACACCCCTTGGATGTGCCCCATTCACAATCTCAAATGGACTTTTCCCTATATTCCTATTTGTGCTATCATCATAGGCAAATTCTGCCTATGGGATAACTTGCTCCCATCCTTGTCCATATTCCTTTGTGATACATCTAAGAAAGTTCCCAAGAACCATATTGATTACCTCAGTTTTCCCATCTGTTTGAGGATGATAGGTAGATCCATGAGATAAGTTTGTACCTAGTCTCCTCCATAGGGTCTTCCAAAAGTGCCCCATGAACTTCACATCCCTGTCTATAACAATACTCATTGGTAGGCCATGAATCCTCACTATTTCCTTGAAGAACAAGTAGGCAATACAGATGGCATAATGTGTTGTTTTACATGGGATGAAGTGGCTCATCTTACTAAACCTATCTACCACTACAAATACACTATCTAAACCAATTGGATTCCTAGGTAGCTCCACTATGAAATCCATACTTATACACTCCCAAGGTCTATTTAGGATGGGTAATGCCTGGTAAAGTCCTGCATTTAACGAAGTGCCTTTAGCATTTTGACATATGCCACACTTTTCCACATATCTCCTTACTTCCTTCTGCATTTTTGGCCACCAGTAGAACCTTTCCACTAGGTTTAGTATTGTGTTCAGTCCAAAGTGTCCACTTAGGTTCCCATTATGTTTCTCCTATATGAGGTTCTCCCTCATTGAGCCTTTTGGAACACAAAGTTGATTGCCTTTTAATAGAAACCCATTCTACAATGTATACTCTGCAAACTCACTATGAAAGTGATTCTCAAAATCTTTGCACACTTTGTAAATATCTAAGAAATCTGAATCTCCCTCATATAGGTCTCTAAAACCTTCAACTTCTATACTTTGCAACAGAATCTCTTGAATGGTGAGTAGTCTCCTACTAAGGGCATCTGCAAATTTGTTTTTCACCCCCTTCTCATGTTTCATAGTGAAGGTATATGACTGTAGGAACTCCATCCATTTTATGTGTCTCAAGCTAAGCTTGCCCTGAGTGTTTATGTAACTCAATGCTTGGTTGTCTGTAAAGACAAAAAACTCTTTAGGAAATAGATAATGCCTCCATTTCTTTAAGGCTTGTACAAGAGAATATAGCTCCAAGTCATAGGAAGAGTGCCTAGACTTAGCCTCATTGAGTCTTTAACTGAAAAAGGCCATAGGCTTGCCTTCTTGACTTAGGACATCTCCTACTGCAATGATGCTTGCATCACACTCCACAATGAATGGTTTGTCAAATCTAGGTAACAACAATATAGGTTGAGTGGATACTTCTCTTTTCAACCTTTCAAACCCATCATTATCTTCCTTAGTCCAAATGAATTTAGTCTTCAATCCTCCTTTGATAGTCTCTAGGACTGGAGCACAAATCTCACGGAATCCCCTAATGAACTTCCTATAGAATTGGGCTAACCCATGGAAGCTCCTAACTTTAGTTCCTGTCTTAGGAGTAGGTCAGCTCAAGATGGCCTCTACTTTCTCCTTATCCATTTTCAATTCACCCTTGGAAACTACAAAGCCAAGGTAGACTAATTCTTCCTTCATTAACTCACTCTTCTCAAGGTTTATGGTGAGTTTCTCTTCCTGCAACTTCTTCAATACTAACTCCAAGTGTTTCATATGGTCCTCTTTTGTTTTACTGAATATGAGGATGTCATCTAAATAGGCAACTAAAAAAACTCCTATATAGTCCTTCAAGACCTCATTCATCACCCTCATAAAGGTGCTTGATGCATTGGTAAGCCCAAAGGGCATAACTAACCATTCATATAACCCCTCTGTAGTCTTAAATGCAGACTTCCACTCATCACATTCCTTCATCCTAATTTGGTAGTACCCACTCTTCATGTCAATTTTAGAGAAGTACTTAGCACCCCCAAGCAATCCATCAAGTCTTATATTCTAGGAATTGGAAATCTATACCTGATAGTTATCCTATTTATTACCCTATAATCAGTACACATCCTCCACTTACCTCCCTTCTTAGGAGCCAACACCATTGTGATAGCACAATGGCTGATGCTCTTCCTAATATGTCCTTGGTCCAACAATTCTTGCACCTACCTGGCTATCTCCTTGTTTTGTTCTAGTGTCATCTTGTATGTAGCTTTATTTGGCAAAGATGATCCCGGTATGAAGTCAATTTGATGACTTATCTCCCTCTTTGGTGGTAGTGAAGCTGGTGTACCCTCACATATTATGTCCTTGAACTGGTCCAATAGTTCTCTCACTTCTTTTGGCATAGGTGCTTGCTGATGAGCCTCCTCCTCCTTTAGCTTTAACAAGATTGCATAGCCAACTTCTTCATCTTTCATATCTCTTAGGAATTATTTTCCATTCATTAACATGGTATTGGATTCTTCCTTCTCCACTATGTCTTCCTCTATTAAGGATTGTATATTGAATGTTACCCCATTTTTCTTGAAGGAGTACTTATTGTCTTTCCCATTATGGACAGCTTCTCTGTCATACTACCATGGTCTTCCAAGAAATAGATGGCAAGCATCCATTGGAAACACATCACATAGTATCCTATCCTGATACTTTCCAATGGCAAATTCTACCCACACTTGTTCATTCACTAAGATGTTTTGGCCCTTATTCAACCATGTAACTTTATAAGGACACACATGTGGAATTTTAGTGAGCTTCAACTTCTCTACTGCCTCCTTAGATATAACATTATCTGTTGACCCTGAATCAATGATCACCTTGCACACCTTTCCCAATATCTTGCATTTCACCCTAAAAAGATCCCTCCTCTTCTTGTTCTCATCTTTGGTGAGTGTCTTGATTAGTATTCTTCTCAACATAAGGTGTTCTCCTTTCTCTGAATCTAGACTCACCTCTGATTGTTTAGAGCAATCTTCTTCTTGGACATAAGCTATCTTATTCTCCCCTTGTGAAGATGTTGGTTTATCTAGACACCTATATGCAAGATGCCCCAACTGTCCACAATTGTAGCATTTCATAGAAGAAAAGTGAGAGCTTCTCCCAAAACCTCGTGATCTTCCTCTGCCACTGTTATAAGAACTTCTTCCTCTATTATTGTATCCACCCCTACTACTTGATTATTTTCCTTTCTCTGTATATTTGGAGTCACTTTGATCTCTACTGTCACTACCTCTTCCACTTAAACCTCCTCTATGGCCACCTCTGTTGTCTCTACCCCTTCCTCTACCTTTGGAGCTAGAATCTTGTCTCTTCTTGAGTATCTCTTCCACTTTTAAATCCATTTGAAAATAACTATGAATGGAAGTCAGGGTAAAGAGACTAGGTTCTTCTTGGATGTTCCACCTTAATCCATTTAGGTACCTTGTAAATTTGATACTCTCTATCTCCTAGATTCTTTATCTAAGATAAAGATTTTTAAATTCTTTGGTATAGGCTGGCACATCTAGGTCTTTTTGCCTAAGGTTCTGCCTCTTCTTATGCAGTTGAATGTCATAATCTTCTGGAAGGTAGTTCTCCTTCACCTTTGACACCATTATTTTCCAATTTTCTATGGGCTTCTTACCCTCTTTCTCTCTTTCTTCCTACAAGAACTTCCACCATGTGAGTGATTTCCCTCTTAGCCTTGACTTGGCCATCTTTACCTTTTGTGCCTCTGTAATCCCATCACACTCAAAGTGATTCTCCATCCCTTCAAACCATTCCATAACCATTTTTGTATCCATCTTACCAAAGAACACTGGTATTCCTTCTAGATCCTTTCCACTCAATGCCTTGAGTGCCTTGAGGAATGGTTCCTCAGGTAGAAGAGGGTCAGGCTCTCATTCTACCTCCTCTTCTACTGGTTTCTTTCCTTTATCTATCCCTTCATGCATTTCTTCTCTCAACTTGCTGGGAGTCTCTACCACTTTTTCCATCTTGATCTTCATCTCTTCCATTGCTTCCTTTAGAAGCCTATTATTGACTTGTTTCTCTGTCAAATCCTTGTCCAACTCTGCATTGGTCACCATGATATTCTCACCTATGGATTCACTCCACTCTATCATACACTAATTCACTCCCAAGCCTTTCAATGGCTCTAATACCAATTTGATGGGGCGCTCCTCTCCTAGAGATTTCTTTATCTCTCCAATACCTTCTCTTGGTCTTCCTTAGGGTCTCTATCTCTACCCTAACTAGAGGATACCTCTTTGATCCCCTCACACACTAGGAGCTCACCAACAACTTCAAACTCTTCACTAAACTCTCCTCCATAACCTTCACACATCCATGGCTTCACTAACCTCCTACCATTCCAATGGTGTCAACTTCTTGTGGATTGGTTTCCTGACTCCTCTTAGGTCTAATCCAACCCTTATGGATCCAATTTTGTGGATTTTTCACCCATTTTTCAACTGGGTTCCAAATTACTAGTCCTTTAGGCCTTGTAGCCTTTTTAGGCCTATTAGCCCTCCTAATCACTGAAAAGGTGTATTTTCTCCTAAAATCCTTTAACACCCCTAGAAACAAATTGCATAATATTTGTGGGTTTTTCCTCACCTTAAATATTTTCTAGGTTTTTGATTCCACTCTTGTCCGTACTATGGACTTTCACCAAACCCCTAAAAATAAGGGTTTCTAGGGCATGAAGGCTGGTTTGGTTTCTTGAACTTCTTCCACTGATCTAAAAAGCTCTTGATAACTCCTCCTTCCATAAAAAATTTTGCACCTCATGTCCCTACACCCCTCTGCCATTGATTGGCACATACCAATCAACTGGGAATCATCATTGCTACTGCACTACTCAGTCACCTAGCTAGAATAGCTAGTACTCGCCTAGGGCCTAATTTTTCTCTTGCTTCTCCTACACACACACACACTCCACACACCATATATATAGAGTATATATAAGGATTTAATGGATTCCAAGTGGTTATGGGAGTTTGAACCACAGTAATACTAAGAAAAGCCATCTTTTACATGACTGGACCAAAACTGGTCAGTGAACTCATAAAATACAAAGAATTAAACAAAAGCTAACTAGAAAGAACAACTAACTAATCCAATGCCACAAAGATCTAAGGAATTATATTTCAAACACTCCATGCTTTCATTCAATCCATTCAATCCACAAAAGTGTTGGATGATGGCTATGTATCTTAATTACACTACAAATTGGTTCTTTTAAGTAACCAGTCTGTACAATATGAAATCTAACTGTCAGATTAGGGTTTTAGTAACCTTATATACTCTAATCCCACATGTATATACCCTATGGTTAGGATTTAGGCATCATAAAATCTGATTCCTAAAATATAGGAAATGTTGTCATGACAACTTTGACAACTTTTGTCAAAATGATACTTTCTTCACTTTGATGGCCCTATTTGGTTTCAAACCATACCAAATGACCTCAACTAACTTGAAAACATTAAAATCTTTAAAATCTCCTATTTTTTTATTTTTGGTCAACCCTTTGACCTTTTAGTTGACTACTAGGTTCTAGACCCCTAGAATCAACTTGACTCAACAAATCACAAACCCTAATCTCTACTAACACTGAAACACACCTAAAACACACTAGGGACTTTATAACATAGTCCTTATTAATGGATGGTTGGAAAAACTAACCTACAAGACAAAAATGACTAAATATTTTCCTAAAGACCTTAGGGTGCTCCTGCACCACTTTCTTCAGTTAAACTCGGTTCAAGATGAACATTGTAGTGTTGATGGCCTCCTTCCAGTATTTGGAAGCAACATTCTTTTCAATCATTAGAGTTCTGGCACAATCCATAATGTATCTGTTTCTTCTTTCTACTATTCTATTTTTCTATGGCGTACCAGGGGAAGATACCTATCTTTTGATTCCTCTCTCATTACAGAATTCATTGAACTCATTAAAAATGAATTCTCCTCCTCTGTCAGATCTTAGGCATTTTAGTTTCTTTCTTGTTTCCTTTTCAACTCTTGCAAGATACCATTTTAATTTTTAAAAAGTTTCTGATTTCTCTCTAAGAAACATGACAGTCATCATTCTAGAATGATCATCAACAAATATAATAAAATACTTCTCTCCAGTATAGCTTGTTGTTTCAATTGGTCCACAAAGGTCAGTATGCACCAATTCCAAGACTTCATCAATATTGTAATTCTTTCTTTTGAAACTTGTCTTTCTCATCTTTCCAATTTGACATTGTTTGCATATTTCTAACTCAGGTTTCTTCAAAATAGGAATACCTCTGACTTTCTTTTTCTTTCTTATGTTTACTAGATTATCAAAATTTACATGACACAACCTTTTATTCCATAACCATCTTTCTTCAACTTGTGAAATAAAGCATGAACCTTCAGTGAGGTCAAGATAGAATAGATTACCTTTTGTTTGTCTACCAGTTCTGTTTAGGTTCCCTTTACCATCCAGGAGCTTGGTCTTACCATTCATGAATTCTAGCTTGAAGCCAATGTTGTTCAGTTGTGCTACATTGAGTATATTTCTCCTCAATCCTTCAACCCAATAAGTATTATCACATTTGATTCCTTCTACAATGCCCTGACAGGGAACCCAAGAGAACTAACCTCAACATGACACTGAGTTAACATGATAAAAAATTTTAAAATGTTTACAAAAAATAATGATGACAATGCGAAAGCAATGTAATGAAGTACAAGACATACACATAAGTACAACTCATACATAGATAAAAATCCTTGAGGGTTCCTTGATGTAGAATTACTTAAACAAAATAATCTACAAAAACAACTACAAATAACTAACATGAAGGATACAACAAGTGAATCCAATAATATACATCTCATATAATAAGAAAACATATACATCTGATACCCAAGGTATACAACCTAATCAACATCCACTGCACAAGTCACAGGGTATGCAATAGTAAATAATAAAACAATAAAATACATCCCTGAAAGGATGTCAACCAATATACACATATGGTTACAAATATACAACTCATGAAACTGAACTAGTCTCCATAAGAATCAGAAGATAGAACTGCATCAAAGATCATCCAAGTATGAAGAAGAACTATCGGATCTCAATGGTAATAAGAATCACTACCACCTGACCACATGGAGCCAAAGTTCCACTCCCACCGTGCTAAGGAGATAATAACAAGCCCACTCACATGAGTATATAACATGAAGGCAGTCAAAGGTATACAAGCCATCATAAAGAACTCATAGGAAGATCCTAGAAGCTTTCTGATCACAACAAGAAAGAATAAAGAAAAAAGTACAAGGATGGAAATATCAAGAGAACTGGAAACCAAGATCAAAACAAAGGTACACCATCCAAAGATAAAGTAACATACATAAGATATCCAAAACACCAACATAAACCAAATACTGAAACCAAATCACCAAGTGCCAAAGACACAACCATAAAAGGTAAAATAGACCTATGGAGGATACTTAGGCTACAATTTATGGGAGTGTCATCACATGGTCAATAACTTGAGTTACCCTGGACTAGCCTCTCTCGACCCCAGACCTCTCAGTCATGACCCATGCGGAGCTAAGATACCCTATCACAAAGATGAGAAATCTAACCATACCTACTCTCTAGGTACCAACTCATTCTTATCCTTAGTCTATACTAGCACTCAAGGCATAAGCAAGGCATCATGATCAATCTTCTAATTAGTGTAAACCCAAAGTTTAATTATTAAGTTATCACTTATTAATCAACTTACAAAAGGTCACCCTAGACTGGCCTCTTTTAGGCCCCAAAATCCTATTGTAAGCCACTCCCCTAAGATGCACCTAACTAACGACCCCCTAAGCTCAAGGTCAAATATAATCTCATAAACTCATAAACTAATTCCTACCCATATAGGAACTACTGGTTCTCCAATAACCATAACAATATGAAACAATCTTAAAGGATCACATATCCTGAGTTCAAACATGCTAGGGTCAGAAGAAAGATCAAACACTTATCTTAAACATCACAAAAATATCATAGAATAACCTGGCCACAAAACCTAACAAATTGATGTAGCCCAAAACCTCAGAAACAACAATTCAGAGAAAATAACACAATCTAGAATAACAGAACCTCAAATTCTCATTAAGTGCATCCAATCTACTATGCCTCTACAATGAAAGAAAACTCCTTATTACAATTCCAAAAATTACCATATTTGGTAGATTTTTGGGAAAAATAGATTTTTCCACTTTTGGTAACTTTTAAAACTCATCTTAAGAATCTTGATTTTTCCTAAGAAGATCTCTCAGCTAAGGCAAGATGAATTGTCAACTAACGCATGAAATCAGAAAGAAGATTGTGGATTTATTACAAAAGCAAAACTCAAAAAACTAGAAAGAAATAGAAAAAGCTAATTTTGAAGGTCAAGATGAAACTTCAGGCTCCCGAAAAAATGTCAAAACGGCCACCAACAAAGCTAGCTGATTTGGAATTGTCATTAACTCTTCCTCATGCATCTGCCTATAAAATTTTAAAAAAAACCCACATCCGAGTCAAAAGTTATGACCTCCGAAAGTGGCTGCATCACAAACCCAGGTACAACATCCTAAGGATCAACTAATCCCAACAGACAACCAAGGAACACACAATTCCACATATTAGAAGAACAAACATATTCCAGTCATAATCAATAAAATATTAACCCTAAAACACATCATGACATGATATATATACATCCTTGGAAAGATTCCATTCAGAATTCAGTGATAACTAATTTATAACCAACATTACGCAAATTAGCTATCTAGTAAAATTACAAACAAATATAATTAAATTTTCAAGAAAATGTAAATGAAACTCTTGTATAGGTTAATTTATAAAATTTGTCACTCATAAATTAACCTATTTGCATAATTGCTAAAAATCTCTACTATAATTACATATAAACAAAAATAAATGAGTTGATAATAACAAAACTATTACATTAAAATCTCTGTCAACAATTAAATTAACAATACTAAATCATAATAAAACATTTCTAAAAATGTTTAAATTAAAAATAAATTTAAGACAAATTTTTAAATGAATTAAATTAATTAAAATTTTAGCTAAAACAAAAATTAAATAACAATAATTTATAAACTTTAAATAAATTAAAAATAATAATTTTTTAAAAAGCTAAACTACACTAAACAAATTAAATAATAAAACAAATTAAAATAAATAAATTAAACATACTTTGGGGGGGTCTCGGCCCCACCCCACTCCTTAAAATCCCGCGCCAAAGTCGGTGGCCCCACTGGCGACAGTGGGTACTGCAGGTCTTTGGACCTGCGGCCCACGGTAGTGGGTACCGCACGGGGGGGTGTGGTGGCCTCCACCACCCACCTCCCAAAACAAATAAATAAAATTGTTTTTTTTTTAAATCCATTTTTTTGTAAAACCTTCTTTTAACAGTTTCTTTTTTTTTAAATGTAGTTTTCCCAAATATATTTAATAAACATTCAGTTTATTATAATATATATATATATTTTTAACTGGTGAATTTTTTTTAAACCAAGACTGTATTTTTTAAAAACAAATAGCAAACACACATTTTTTTTAATTAAAATTTCCACAATAATTAATAACTTAATTTTTCTTTCTTTTTAAGCATAAATCCAATAAGCTATATTTTCCATAATATAGGCATTTTTTTCAATAAAATTTATAAATAGAATAAGAGGGATTTTTCTTTCTTTTTTTTTCAACATGCAAGATGATAAAAACAAGAAGGATCTATTTTTAATATAATTATTTATTTTTCCCAATGAGAGTTTTCTTGTTTTCTAGCATGCAAATAATTCATTTAACCTATTTTTTTGGAGATCTGATACCAGTTTTTACATGCACCTGATAAAGACAAGTTTTCTACTTTTTAAGGTGAGACAAACATAGATCTGAGGGTTTCAAGATAATTTTCACACATTAACAAATTCTCATTCAAAGAGGACTTTTCCCTCAAAATAAAACCCTAAGACAATTTTCAAACAGATTTCTTTCATACGAAAAACCCTTATGCTCAATTGGCATTCAATACCCAAAAATGAAACCTTTATGCTCACAATCACAGATCTGATAAGCAAACATGGAGAAAAACACAAATTGAAACCAAGATCATAATTTCCCAATTCTAAATTATTAAAATTACCAAATACTCAAACAAGGAAGATCACACAAAGGGTCCTAGCTTTCAGATGCATGGAAGACAGGGATCTGAAAACTAGAATTCAAAGATGAAGACCCTACCTCAATAACTGGTGAGAAGCACAAATTCACAAATCCAAGCAAGAAGAATCCACAAATCCAAGCAAGCTCTCTCAAAACTCCAATCACCTGATTTCTCCTTCTCCCTGGTTGAACAACCTTCAAAAAGGCCTCCAATCCAAAGATATAGATAATCCAAGCAATTAGGTTTTTCAAAAGGTGAAAACCCTAAAGGGAATATAAATTATCTAATTATCTAATTATTATTTTCAATTTCACTTAAAGCATGCAGAAACTCAACTTTATAATATCAAAGCAAAGTGTTAAATTGAAAATGCATTAGATAATATTTCAATTAAATAAATCAATTAACCATGAAACTTAAAGTGATATTCAATAATTCAACTATGCACAATTAATTTCAATTAATTAAATTTAATATTTATTAAATCTTAATTATTTTAATCAAGACTTAATAATTAAATCAATTAATTAAATATATGCATTTAATTAATATTTAATTATTAAATAGTCATATATTTAATATATCAATGTTTTAACCTTATTATAGGTACAATAATCAACATCAATATTTACCATAAATATTCATTGAATAAATCAAGCTAAAAGCATCATTAATCCATCTAAAACCATCTAAATAGATAATCAACTAAAATAGACAATCAACTGAAACAGAAACCCAACACACACAAACAGGCTCAAGAATTTGCGTCACTTGACGGATTCAAACAGGATAGTCAATCAAATACTTTGTCCATCAATAGGACAAAATAAGGGTTTAGGGTATGGATTTGGACCTGGTATTATCTCCCCTCTCTTACCATTGAGATATTGTGATAGGGCATGCTCACTCCTGCCAATTTAGGGAAGACGTAGCCCGGTACCTACAAACCTGTCATCACAAGGACGAGCATACATGCATATAATATAGAAAATAATATTTGAGACTATTTTATTGTGTGGATCTCGCCAAAGAAAGTAACTACGACTTTGTCCCATACCATATCAAGCACACCAAACAGTAATACAAAACACATCAATGATCCATGTGCATATAAATCTAGAGTCAGTATTTTCAAAAAACCATAATCAAAATGACATCCTAACATATACATAAGCATCATGAAATAACCATAAATCATATGCAACCACACATAAATGAAAAGGCCTGAAAGAGTTTAGAAACTGAAACTAAAAAGAAAACTAAGAGGTGGGTATTACATCCGCCTCCACTCAACTCAAATCATCAAACCAAGTCACAAAAGACTCAATGTGTGGGTCCCATAGGACCCTTCCCCGATCTCTTACTCAAACACTGGGGATCATTCCCTACTATAGGAATGTAGAAACTAGTTGTTGATCCTATACTTGCAACCCCAATCATAGGAGCATGATACACGAATAAAGAAAGATCAAACACTGCATACGCTCCATGAGACATACCAACATTCCCAACTATAGGTTCAGAAGCTACTGGTGATGCAATGGTGTCTGGTGGACCTTTTCCAGAATGTGACCTTCAAACCCCTCAATCCTACAATCACTGTAAGGGTCCAATAAAATGCCTTGGAAGACAATCAATCACTGATGTCTAGGGTCCCTATAAGGTTACATAACCCACATAACTTCTTGGTTCTAATCACTAGAAACCAAGGTACAAGGAATTCAACTAATCACTAGTTGTTCCTAGGGACACCAAAAGGGCATATGAGGGCTTAATAC
>MU225762.1:528044-538515 GCA_018584345.1 Thuja plicata
CTAGTGATCCAACATGGATCTAAGACCCTAAAAACATGAAAAAACTAAAATACTAAAAATTATGAGTTGCCAATCCCCTTGACCCACAGTTGACCAGGGGCTTATTCTTGCCTAATCCTGGTACTGGAGTTTCACAATTGGATTCTAAGGGCAACTCTTATTCCTAGGCAACCTAAGACCTATTTGGACTTTTTTGAAGTCCTTTGAATGCTTGAGGGATCCTCTTGATGATCAATTGATGAAGAAGGTGCTCCTGCACCAACTGGCCTCTCTCCTGAGAACTGCGATGCAAGCTGACGACAATTGGCCGCAATATGACCAACCTGCTCACAAGAATAACAACCCCCTCTACTACCACCTCTTCTAATGGAAGGTGCATTGGAATGCTGAAAACTACCCCCACTAACATCTTGATGCAAACTCTAAACTGACCGATCATTCCTATTGCGCATACTATGCAGCTAGTTGTGATATTTCCCTGACTGAGAACTACCACTAGTACCATGGAAGAATCTCTTACCCTACTGGTTCTGGTTACCCTTCGAAACTATAGGAGGGTTCCTATAATTCCTAGCTCCATGTGATTGATTACCTCGATAACCAGGAGTAGATCCACTAAAATGCACTCCTATCTGACCACCATGGCCCAAAGCTAGATTTTCCTCTACAAGAGTCACTTTAATTACTGCTTCTTTGAGGGTCATAGGCTCAAAGAGTCTAACTTCACCAACAATGCATTCATTGAGCCCCCTAACAAAGTGTTGAACCATAAGGGCCGAATCTTGACCATAACCAACAAATTGTTTAAGCTCAAAGAATTGACGCTCATACTCAACCACTGAGAGAGTCAACTGCCTTAGGTTATGGAACTCATCTGCCCACTGCTGCCTCCACTGATCTGAGAGGAAGTGCTCTCAGAAGTTCTCAAGGAAAAAATATCAAGTGACTATGTGCATATGGAGCCCTAACTTCTCCTCCTTTATCTTCCACCATACTACTGCAATATTGGAGATTTACATTACCGCATACCTAGCTTTAGTATTGCTACTAAAGGGATGCATAGAAAAAATCCTCTCTAAATGCAATAAGCCATGTCTCAGCTTCAAACCATGTTCCTTTCCCCTCAAAGGGAGTAGGTCTAACTCTCATGAGATCCCTCATGTGGTTCACTGCCACAACCTCAGGATCCACTGTAACAGTCCTCCTTGGAGGGATCCTAGATCTCTCCCTTTCTCTCTTCTCTAACTGACAATGATGTGAAGCATCCTTCTTCACTCTAACCTGCATAGGAAGATGACTCAATATTGCCTTCAACACCTGCCTAGTATCTGTCTCTACAGACTCAGCTCGACGCTCATCCCTCTGATCATATTTTCTCTGCTAATGAGAACTATCCTGACTGACACTCGGGGAAGGACTATGATTCCTACCCCTTCCATGACCACCCACTTGGCCTCTACCATGACCTCTAGAAAATCTATTCTTAGGCATGATTCCTGAATCAACTAGAGAACCAACAACAACTCAAAACCAAAACAAATAACATCAAAAGGAAACAAATAATCACAAAGCAATAGTTTTAAATACATCAGAGTTTTATGTCTATGTTTGTTTCAAGTTTTAAACCAAAAGACAACTAATGGGCATACAAATTCCTAGATCTCCCAATGTAGAAACGTGTGCTTTGATACCAAGTCTAATACCCCGCTAGGGAACCCAGGAGAACTAACCTAAATATGACACTGAGA
Source organism: Thuja plicata (assembly GCA_018584345.1). Classification (NCBI taxonomy): domain Eukaryota; kingdom Viridiplantae; phylum Streptophyta; class Pinopsida; order Cupressales; family Cupressaceae; genus Thuja; species Thuja plicata. The sequence goes on from MU225762.1 coordinate 529,793, forward strand.
TAACAGGATAAAAAAAATTTAAATGTTTACAAACAATAATGATGACAATGCAGAAGCAATGCAATGAAGTACAAGACATACACATAAGTACAACTCATATATAGATAACAATCCTTGAGGGTTCCTTGACGTAGAATTACTTAAGAAAGATAATCTACAAAAAAAAATATAAACAACTAACATGAAGGATACAACAAGTGAATCCAATAATATACATCTCATAATAAGACTACATATACATCTGATACCCAAGGTATACAACCTAATCAACATCCACTGCATGAGTCACAGGGTATGAAATAGTACATAATAAAATAATACAATACATCCTTGAAAGGATTTCAACTAATATACACATGGTTACAAATATACAACTCATGAAACTGAACCAGTCTCCATAAGAATCAAAAGATAGAACTGCATCAAAGATCATCCAATCATGAAGAAGAACTATCAGATCTCAATGGTAATAAGAATCACTGCCACCCAACCGCGTGGACCAAAGGTCCACTACCATCGTGCTGAGGAGATAATAACAGGTCCACTCACACGGGTATACAACATGAAGGAAATCAAAAGTATACAAGCCATCATAAAGAGCACATAGGAAGATCCTAGAAGCTTTATGATCACAATGAGAAACACTAAAGCAAAAAGTACAAGGATGGAAAGATCAAGACAAATTAAAATCCAAGATCAAAACAAAGGTACACCATCCAAAGATAAATGAACATACATAAGATATCCAAAACACCAACATAAACCAAATACTAAAACCAAATCATTAAGTGCCAAAGACACAACCATAAAAGGTAAAACAGATCTATGGAGGAGACTTAGGCTACATTCTAGGGGAGTGTCATCACATGGTCAATAACTTGAGTTACCTTGGACTGGCCTCTCTAGACCTCGGACCTCTCAATCATTACTCATGCGGAGCTAAGATACCCTATCACAAAGATGAGGAATCTAACCATACCTACTCTCTAGGTATCAACTCATTCTTATCCTTAGTCTATACTAGCACTCAAGGCATAAGTGAGGCATCATGATCAATCTTGTAATTAATGTAAACCCCAAGTTTTATTATTAAGTTATCACTTATTAATCAACTTACGATAGGTCGCCCTGGACTGGCCTCTTTGGGCCCCAGAATCCTATTGTAAGTCACTCCCCTAAGATGCACCTAACTAACCACCCCCTAAGCTCAAGGTCAAATATAATCTCATAAACTCATAAACTGATTCCTACCCATTTAGGAACTATTGGTTCTCCAATAAACATAACAATATGAAACAATCTCAAAGGATCACGTATCCTGAGTTCAAACATGCTAGGGTCGGAAGAAAGATCAAACACTTATCCTAAACATCACAAAATTATAATAGAAGAACCTGGCCACAAAACCTGACAAACCCAGGTACAACATCCTAAGGATCAACTAATCCCAACAGACAACCAAGGAACACACAATTCCACATAGTAGAAGAACAAACATATTCCATTCATAATCAACAAAAGATTAACCCTAAAATGCATCATGACGTGATATATATACATCCTTGGAAAGATTCCATTCAGAATTTAGTGATAACTAATTTATAACCAACATTATGCAAATTAGCTATCTAGTAAAATTACTAACAAATATAATTCAATTTTCAAGAAAATATAAATGAAACTCTTGTATAGGTTAATTTATAAAATTTGCCACTCATAAATTAACCTATTTGCATAATTACTAAAAATCTCTACTATAATTACATATAAACAAAAATAAATGAGTTGATAATAACAAAACTATTACATCAAAATCTCTTTCAACAATTAAATTAACAATACTAAATCATAATAAAACATTTCTAAAAATGTTGAAATTAAAACTAAATTTAACACATTTTTAAATGAATTAAATTAATTAAAATTTTAGCTAAAACAAAAATTAAATAACAATAATTTATAAACTTTATATAAATTAAAAATAATAAAAAATTTTAAAACTAAACTAAACTAAACAAATTTTATAATAAAACAAAATAAAATAAATAAATTAAACATACTTTGGGGGTCTCGGCCCCACCCCACGCATCAAAATCCCGCGCCAAAGCCTACAACCCCACTGGCAACAGTGGGTACCCTGCGGGCCCACTATACCAGTGGGTACCGCAGGTCTTTGGACCCGCGGCCCACGATAGTGGGTACCGCACAAAGTGGTGCGGTGGCCCCCACCACCCACCTCCCAAAACAAATAAATAAATTTGTTTTCTTTTAAATCTATTTTTTTGTAAAACCTTTTTTTAACATTTTCTTTTTTTTTTTTAAATATATTTTTCCCAAATATATTTAATAAACATCTACTTTATTATAATATATATATTATTATTTTTTAACTGGTGAATTTTTTTTTAAACCAGGACTGTATTTAAAAAAAAAAAAAAAACAAGCACACATTTTTTAAATTAAATTTTCCACAATAATTAATAACTTAATTTTTCTTTCTTTTTAAGCAAAAACCCAATAAGCTATATTTTCCATAATGTAGGCATTTTTTTCAATAAAAATTCTAAATAGAATAAGAGGGATTTTTCTTTCTTTTTTTTTCAACATGCAAGATGATAAAAACAAGAAGGATCTATTTTTAATATAATTATTTATTTTTTCCAAGGAGAGTTTTCTTGTTTTCTAGCATGCAAATAATTCATTTAACCTGTTTTCTTGCAGATCTCATCTCAGTTTCGACATGCACCTAATGAAGATAAGTTTTCTACTTTTCAAGGTGAGACAAACACAGATTTAAGGGTTTCAAGCTAATTTTCACACATTAACAAATTCTCATTCAAAGAGGACTTTTCCCTCAAAAGGAAACCCTAAGGTAATTTTCAAACAGATTTCTTTCATACGAAAAACCCTTATGCCCAATTGGCATTCAATACCCAAAAATGAAACCTTTATGCTCACAATCATAGATCTGATAAGCAAACATGGAGAAAAACACAAATTGAAACCAAGATCATAATTTCTCAATTCTAAATCATTGAAATTACCAAATACTCAAACAAGGAAGATCACACAAAGGGTCCTAGCTTCCAGATGCATGGAAGACGGGGATCTGAAAACTAGAATCCAAGCAAGTTTTCTCAAAACTCCAATCACCTGATTTCTCCTTCTCCCTGGTTGAACAACCTTCAAAAAGGCCTCCAATCCAAAGATATAGATAATCCAAGCAATTAGGTTTTTCAAAAAGTGAAAACCCTAATGGGAATATAAATTATCTAATTATTAATTAAAGTAATTCCTTTATTTTCAATTTCACTTAAAGCATGCAAAAACTCAACTTTATAATATCAAAGCAAAGTGTTAAATTAAAAATGCATGAGATAATATTTCAATTAAATAAATCAATTAACCATGCAACTTAAAGTGATATTCAATAATTCAACTATGCACAATTAATTTCAATTAATTGAATTTAATATTTATTAAATCTTAATTATTTTAATCAAGACTAAATAATTAATGAAATATAGGCATTTAATTAATATTTAATTATTAAATAGCCATATATTTAATATATCAATATTTTAACCTTATTATAGGTGCAATAATCAGCATCAATATTTACCATAAATATTCATTGAATAAATCAAGCTAAAAGTATCATTAATCCATCTAAAACCCATCTAAATAAATAATCAACTGAAATAGACAATCAACTAAAACAGAAACCCAACACACACAAACAAGCTCAAGAATCCACGTCACTTGACGGATTCAAATAGGATAGTCAATCTGATTCTTTGTCCATCAATAGGACAAAATAAGGGTTTAGGGTATGGATTTGGACCTGGTATTATCTCCCCTCTCTTACCATTGATATATTGCGATAGGGCACACTCACTCCTGCCAATTCAGGGAAGACGTAGCCCTATACCTAAAAACATATCATCACAAGGATGAGCATACATGCATATAATATAGCAAACAATGTTTGAGACTAGTTTATCATGTGGATCTCACCAAAGAAAGTAACTATGACTTTTTCCCATACCATCTCAAGCACATCAAACAGTAATGAAAAATATATAAATGATCCATGTGCATATAAATCTAGAGTCACTATTGTCAGAAAACCATAATCAAAATGACATCCTAACATATACATAATCATCATGAAATAACCATAAATCATATGAAAACAAGATATATAACACTCTAAGCAATGAATTAATAAAATAATGAAATGTGATACATAAATATCCTCTAAACCACATGAAATAAACCACACATAAATGAAAAGGCTTAAAAGAGTTCGGCAACCAAAACTAAAAAGCAAACTAAGAGGTGGGTATTACACCTTCTGTTAGAATAATGCAACATTTTTCTCTTATAGGGCAAGGTTCAGCATTCCCAAAACTGACACTCCCACCATCATAGTGTTCAAGAAGTTCAAATTTTTTCTTATCTCCAGTCATGTGATGAGAACAACCACTATCAATTATCCATGTGTTGTTTTTACTAATGTGTGAGAAAAGTGTTGTCTTTTCATCTTCTTCATCTGACTTATCCTTTATAACATTATAAACCATTTCATCTTCTTCGTCATCACTATCAGAAGCTTTAGCAACATAACAAGACTTCTTACCTTTATCCTTGTAGCTTTTGTAGTTCTTGAAATCTTTCTTGTTTTTGAATTTGTTGAACTTTTTCTCATCTTTGTCTTCTTTGTTCAGACACTTTGCAGCAATGTGACCAACCTCATTTCATGAAAAACAAATCAATGGTATTTTTCCTTTGTATTTTCCTTTTGCATCTCTTCTCACAAGTAAAGCTTCAATGATGTCAAGATCTTCATCATCACTATCACTTTAAATCTGCTTCCCTTTTGAGTATATATCCTTCTTACCAAGGTTTAATTTAGCTTTGAATGTAGACTCAAGATTGCTAGAGATAGGAGAATAATTGTCAAAGTTGTCTAGCTCAAAATTTGTAAGTCTTCCCACTAATGTATCCAAAGTTATATCCTTATTGCACCTCATCTCTTGAATAGCTTAAACTCTAATAGCATAGATAGGAAGTAAAGTTCTTAGTACCTTGTTGACCACTGCTATATCTTCAATTATTCCACCTGCAACTTTGATGGCACTCACAATCTTCTCAATTCTTTCACTGTATCTTGTAATGTCTTCTCCTTCTTTCATTTTCATCTGGTTAAATTGTCCACTTAGACTTTTTTCTTTGGCTCTCTTTACATTTTCATCTCCTCCATGAATGTCCTATAATTTCTTCCACATATCATTGGCTGTAGGGCAGTCCTTGACTTCATCAAATTCTGAGTAGCTGAGTGAAGAAGCTATATCAAACATCATTATGTTATGAAGATTCTATTCCACCATCAGTTCCACAGTCATAGTCATTGTTGGTTCCACATATTTTCTTTCCAAAAATTGCAAACCAACATCTCTGATTGTAGATAGATGTAGCTTCATCATCTCTTGCCATGCTAGGAATTTGTCTTTGTTTAGCTTTGGGATCTCCCTTCTGTAAGACATCTCTGATCTTTAGCTTAGGTCTTGAAACCTTCTCTGAAAGCACTTGATGCTTTGATACCAATTTTTGGAAATGAGATAAGTAAATGAGAGGGGAGGGGTGAATCAATTACTACAAAAAAAATCATCTGTCCCTTAGATGTCTTAAATAATTTAACACTGTTAATCGATCAATTAAGATATTCTTCTATAACTCGGGTGTCAAAGCAATCTTTATAATATCAAATGCAATTATACTTTAGTGATTAAGTGCAGAAACATAAAGCATAAAAAAAATAAAAAGTAAACAGGTGACACCAAGATTTAACGTGGAAACCCAATATGGAAAAAACCACCAATGTAACTAGTTACTATTTTTCACTCTTTTGAAGTGAGCCATGTTAGGATCCAACCCTGTTAAAGGTTACAATAACACACTATTAGGTGTGACCCTGTTAAAGGATTTAATCACCCTATGAGGAGTGGCCTTGTTAGAGGTCTTCAACACTTCAACATAGAAATGCTACCTTGTTAGAGGATTTACAAAAATACTGTTAAGTCTACTCTGTTAAGATATTTGAAATCACTACTACAATTGTTAGAGAGTAACAATAAATTGACCTGTATGTGTAAGAAACTATCTTTGCTGATTCAGATCTTTGTTCTGATTATGGCTGGATCTTTTCTGATCATATATTCTATTGTAGATCTGAGTGATTTGTACTCAATTAGAATCCTACCTAATTTTTCCTTCACTCTTCATGTCACAAAATTCCACACTTCTTCTTGTCTTCACTTTTCACACTCACTTTCACACATTCAATCCAAACTTGACCTTTCATATATATGATAAGCCCTTTCAAGTCGGCTTGAATATACTTGTAAATAATAAATCACAATTCATTCGACCTTATATAGTCAATTAATTATAGAATGTAAATCATTGTTAGTCGGCTGGCACTGATTGCCCGACCATGATTGAAATGCTTGAGTGACTCAGTCAACACTGAACTTCTTCAATACCCGACTGAACTCGGCCAACACTAAAACAACTCATTCTATTCACCAAATGTACTCAGTTTGAATGTAGACATTTGTGTAACATCACTACATAAGTGTATATACATGTGTAACATCAATGACATTACACAATTGAATAATTATCTTCAACACTTCAATACTAGACTTGGTAGAGGATGTCGTGTACTTATTAGGATGGGAGGAATCATTAATTTTGTTTTTCATTTTGAATCTACTTGACATGTTATCCTCAACACATGACCTTGAATATGGAGTAAGAAAAACCTTATGATCTTCATGAATCCAATTATTCACTATATTTGTGATAGAGGAGTCATGTGAATTATTGTCTACTCCTAGTGATTCTTCATAATCATTACTTGTTTTGACCTCTTCTAGGGTTCCATATATTTAAATTACACTTTTTTTATGTAGTCACTTTTAATAGCTCTACTAACATTTGTTATGAGGAATGGAGGTGTAAGACTTTTGCATTACAACCATTAATCTTATGTTATTTAGAATGCTCATGCTTTCCACCTTTCCCTCTCAAGTATAAGAGATGACTTATTTGTTTCTTGGGTGATTTCTTAACCATTGTCCCTATGTAGTCTTTTAGGGCTATGTCATTTTGAAGACCTCCATTTATTCAATCTTTTTTCCATTGATCTTTTAGATTGACTAAAGTAATTTAATTTCTCTATTGTCATTATTCCTTTGGAAGCAAAGTACAGAGTATTGGTCTAAATCTAACGGTATGATGTTTTTAATATTCATCATTTTCTATATTTTGTCTCTGTTGGCTATGATCATTATTGATCGCGGTTGGTGCTAATAATCCAAATAGTTGATCCATTTTTTCTTGAATGTTTCTTTTTTCTTTGATGAATTGATCCAAGTGATTGTTAAGTCTTTCATTCCCTCTCATTTTTGAACCTCTTTGTTATACTAGTTCTTCAACCATTTCCATCTCCATCAAAAGGTTGGCATAATTTTTTTCTTTGATACCAATTATAATGTCCTCTTTTTCTATTTTATGGAAGACTATTGAGTTGTTTGCAATCCCTTAATGAACAGTTGATGAATATATAACAATTTTATGCAATTTAAGAAATGGATGAGGCTTAATTCCAAATGCATACGAGATGTGACAAAGATAGTTCAATTTATATAAAAAAATATCTATAATTGTATGAAAAATCAATATCAACTTAATATATTTCTTATTTTTGATGTACATGAATTATGTGCAAAGTCTGAGATGAGCCTCAGTACCATATATTATTTGTTATGTCTGATTTGCAATTATGAATATGAAATACTTGCAGGATATCTCTGATATGTTGATCAATATATGCTCTTAATAATACTTATAAGATTGTGTCTGATATGTCAATAATGATGTGCTCTGGGATGTCATTTCTATCTATTTAATTTAAATTCTTGCATCAATATGAATTCCAATGGAAATACTCTCTTCACATAGTGATCCTTATAGGATTCTAAATGAAAAATCATATTCCACATTTCACCCTCTTGATTAAAAGGGGTTTCATCTCTTGATTAAGAGACTTATCTTTCCAAATCATAACTCTTCAATTATCTATTAGTCTCCTAAAAATCCTTATCATTTATAACATTAATTAGTATCTTTTATTTTTATCGAGCTACCTCATAATCAGTTTGGGCATTACTTCTCTCTTAGAAGGAACATTATTCTTAATACTCCTTTTAGTTGGTTTCATTAGCATCACATTTCATTATGCTTGATAGTAAGAATTGGATATTATTAATCACGTCTCTATATGATAATTTCTAATATGGTGGATCAATAATAATGTTTCCATAAGTTATGTCTTTTTTCCCAACAAGATAAGAATTACTATCACTTTAATGGATATCCTCAGCATTATCAATTATAATGACTTTCCTCATCTTTTTTTGTCTTCACGATGTCAATTTTAAATCTTCATTTCTAACTCATAGATGGAAGTCATTGGGGTTCATTTTTCTTCCCCATGTGAGGGTGCTCCTACGTTGATGCCTATTCAACCATAATGACAATCTATAAAAAATTTTGAGCTATATGTTTATAGTTTTATAGTTGTCACTCCTTCATAATTCATATATCAATAAGTAATATCCTCATTGTTGTCTTTCATATTATTTGGTGATTGT
>MU225762.1:564498-577304 GCA_018584345.1 Thuja plicata
ATATATATATATATATATATATATATATAAGTGTTGCAAAAATAACTTTAAAAAAAAAAATAGAGAAAGAGTCGGTTGTAACCAAGTAACAAAGCCATTGTCAAAACCCGAGCAAGTACCCAAGCATATAGTAAGGGGGAGTTTTGACTCAAAATTTTGAGTAGTTTTTGAACATGATAAGTGTTTTTGGTCACTAATGCCAAAGGGGGAGATTGATGACCTTATGGAAAGACATATTGTCAATTAGTGCCAAAACACTTAGTCATCACTGTGTTGACCGAGCCAATAGTGCAACCCAAGTAGTTACAATGTAAGCCGAGTAGTCACAGTGTTGACTGAGAAGACAGTGGTAATCAATATTACTCAAGTGATCAAAGTAGCCCGAGTACATAGAGTAGCCCGAGTGCCAAAGTTTAGTATTTTTCCCAAGTGACAGCATAATTCCTGAGTGCTAGTATATTGTCCGAGTGGATCACTAGACCCAAGTAACAGCTTTGGGCCAACTTAGCTTATATTGTTAGATATTAATTTATCTTATAGAAACCAACTTACAGCTACATTTGATTTGGATAAGGTATAAATATTAAGTATTTTTTTATCCAAATATGTGTGAATATATGTGTAGATGTGTGCATGTGAATATGAAGTGGAAGTTTTTTTAAGAGGCTACAGCAATATAAGGAACAACAGAGACTCATCCATCATAGTCAGGTGATTAGTTTATATCATTGGATCTTATTCAGTAATTAAGAGTTGCATTGAAGATCATCTACTGGTTCATCCTAACAGATGCATTATCAAAATACCCTAAAAAGGTGGACCTAACAGTCCTTTATAAATCTCCTAACAGAGTTTCATTACTTAATTGTATTGTACTAAATCCTTTCACAAGGTGGACCTAACAGTCCTTATTTCTCCTAACAGGGAAGCCCATCAAAAGTGGTCATTTGTAAGCTTTAATAGGCTAAATTTATACTGCAGTAATAAATCTTGTGGGTACTGTTAGCTCTTTTTCTTACAGCACAACCCTAAAATGATAGTATACTTATATAATTGAATGCAAACTCCTTTTTATGCAAGAGAAAGGCTAATTGATGAGGTATTTTATAATACTGGGGATAACTATTATCACCTCCTTCTTTTTTGAGATCCACAAACTCAGGCAGGTATTACCTATAAAATATTATTGATTCTTCAGTCAATATGTTTAGTGGACTAGTTCATTCACTAGTTTGTTACTTCTGACCTCACTGTAACAACTTATTAAATACCTTGGAGATTGCAATGATTAATTTAAAACAGATTACTATAAGCCAAGCTATGGTCTTGATAACATGAACCAATGAGATAAGGATTTTCATCCTTCTTCCTTTTGATTTTAGGAGGGGCAACCTAATGATCCTCTATTCAAGGAATCAACAAACTGAATTGTATCCTATGAATACAATTACTTGAATGGAATTATATTTTTGTGGTGTATATGATTAAGTAATTTTAAAATATTGGATTGTAAATCGATTACTTAGCAAACATAAAACCAGTGCCTAATCCCTAGGCTATGAGTCAATATCTTGTATAAATCCACAGTAAGGTAATCAATAAAACATTTGCAACAAAGATATAATACCTTATATATTATCCTCTTCCTACAAATTATCATCAAATCCTCAAACTAATGCTATGTTCCCTGGGGTTACTTGAAACAATTTAATCCTTCCTTGAAGGAATTTTACAAGTAACTACACAATCACCTTATGATCAGTGTGCTTAAATGCCTTATAGATAAACACACAAGAACTATAACAGAAATGTAAAGAGATGATTCAGATGCAGAAAATAGATTGCAAAATATTTCTATTGATGTCTTAAATCTTCAAATACATATATATAGACAAATAGTACAAAGGTTTAGACACAATTTTCAGTCTACCTTGTAATTCTATTAAAACTTCCAACTCTCTCCTCTTTACAAAATGGTTACAATTACATATTTATAGTCTCAAATAATCTTGCAATCCTTAATACAAGGATGCAACAAGCTTCGGATGAATTGGAGACCTAACCCTAAAAACATAGTAAAGACAAAATATATGAAGTCCCCAAGTGGTGGATGGACAATTTTATAGAATGAAATTAGATTTGCACTTTGTCCTTTTGTGAGCTCTGGCACCTTTGTCTATAGTTTTTCAAGATAGCATCTAATATTATATTGAGATCTAGTAACTACCATTTCAAGATAACCTACACTAGTCCTTAATATTTCTAACCTCCCTATGCTCGGAGAGCAGGTGCCAGGTGTCCTTCACTCTGCATCCAGAATGTCTAAGTCCATGTTGACAGCTTTCTTTTTCTTGTGATTTGTCAGTGTGTCCCATGTTGTGACCTCTGCATCAGTAGGCTAGTTGAAGCTTTGAATGTTCTGTAGCTTATTCTTCAACTTGCCCCATTTAGCATATGTTATGCTCTTGACATCTGTAACAAATTTGGTGAAATCAGTTTCAGCCATAAAGGCTTCGTCCAATATTTTGTTGTATCTTTCCATATCAAGCTCTCCCTTTTCATAGATATATATCTTTATTAGGCATCACCTTATCAAATTCGGTGATCCATGCTCCTAAGGGCTTGATCTAATTATCTTTAGATCTGATGAAAGGTACAAATCTATTGTATTCTGGCTCAAACATCTTCATTTTGGCCTCAATCTGATTGAATTTTCCTTTAAAATATGATAGAGTAAACCCTATTTGATCCATATATTCATGCACTTGGATTACTATCTCTGGAAAATCATCCCTTAAAGGCTGCAATGATGCTAACCTCTCAAAAAGGTTTGTCCTTACTAACCAACTAGCATAATATGGGTTCAAAATTGTTACATAATTAGTAACCTTTGTATGTAACCCTGGTAGTTTATTATAAACATCAAGAACTACATCTGCCTTATCTTTTATTATTTGTATTCTATGCTGAAAATTTTCAAAAAGAGTACCCAAAATAACATCATTGTGTCCTTTAATATCCATCTTTATTTCTCTAGCTGCTAACTCTATCTGGACTTCATCAGTACTGACCTCTATTGGTTTTGCAGGAGCAACCTTTGGCCTTTCTTGCAATTGTTGTTTCAGCTCCTTGATTAATTTTTCATTGGCATGGAGTTGTATTTTGCACAACTCTCTATCTTGTACAATTGCACTCCTTTCAGCTATCATTTTATTTATTCTTTTTGACAATTGAGAATTTTTATCCTCATTAAGTTGTGCAAATTGTGTGAGAACTTGGGAGATTTTCAAGGCTCCTGTGTTTTTTACTGACCAAATAATTTGGTTCCCTACCATCTTTTCCTCTATACTAATCATAGATGGCTTGTCATCTTTGGAATCTAGGCTCCACATAGCTAATGCTTGGGACTTTGGATTGTATCCAAATCCCTTAATCATGTCTCCTACCTGGACCTCTGATGACAACTTCATATTAGGTTGCTTCCTAACCTGATCAATGATGAATGCAGATGTCAAGTCCCATCCTTCCACTAGCAACATTCCACAAGACTTAACCAGTTTCCTTGCCTCTTTAGGAGTCATCTTTTCAAACTCAGGATCATAATCTTGTAATTCTTGCAAGGCCTCTTCTGTCACCGGGGCTCCTCCCTCTATTTGTAACTTTTCCCTCACTAATTTGTGTTTGTTCCAAATAAGAAATTCTTTGAATTATTTTGTATTGATGAACTGGTCATCACTTAAGATCTCTTGCTAGTGCAATTTCCTTTCATCAGTGCAAGTCCGAAGAGGTATTTCAATTTCCTCTTCAATGTTCTTTTGCATCTTTTTCCCTTGCCTTATTTTCTTTCTTAATTCATGGTCATAAGCTCTATTTCCATGGATAAGAGCACCAATTTTATCTTTCTTCTATTCTCTTCTCTACTATGAAGGCTCCCCTGTTTCAACCCTTTGTTTTTTTGTGGGGGCTCATTTGTAACTTCAGCTTCTGAGACTTGAGTTAAGTCCACAACATTTTCTTCTTGCTACTCCCCTTCTGCTAATTGATATTCAATCATTTGTTGATCCATTGGAGGTGGGCTAGGAACCGAGTATTCTCTATCACTCTCCTCTTCATTTTATGATGAAGAATACTTAATCTTCTTTTTGTCACTTTCATCAAGTGCATCCTCTAATTGATTGCACAAGAAGGTGTGTGAATCAACCATAGCATCTAGCCTTTTTAAGTAAGGAAAATCAGGGAAAAAACCACTAAAATTCAATCCCTTCCTCTTCACCTATCTTTCCAAATCCATCAATTCATTAAAATTTCTTGCTCTCGAGGAAATATCATCTTCATCCATCATATTTCTAAGCATGTCCTCCTCTATACACTACTCATGCTCCTTGTTGAAATGGATAGAAGGAGTCAACAATTTTATAGCATTTTAAAATGAAGCCCTCTGTATCAACATATCTGCATAAAGAAATATGAATTTTATAATGCATCATCCATGAACTTATCAAATCTATAGCCTCTTTCCCAATGGTAAAACCATATATTTTGAACTGTCTAGGGGTGAAAGTTCCCTTCCTGTGGGGAGCAAGATGTTCCTTATCTCTTAAAATTAGCTGCCTTATGAATTCCATGGCTACTATCCTTGGTGGCAAAAGAAATGGAAGGATGTGAGGTGGGTGAATGCAACCATACACCCTTATCATAGTATAATTTGGCTCATAAAAGAAATCACCCCAATTATGATCTCCAGGCCATTTTTCAACTATATCACAAGGCCTCAAATGTTGTAACACCTGTATTGGTAGCCTTGTCTTATCCACACCAAGAGCTACAAGGATTGGGTAAACCATCCAATTTTCAAATGCACAAAAATCATAATCCTTAGAAGTATAATTCCATGCCCTCACCCAGAATTGGATTAGATTGGGTTGATTCTGAAAGAATCTCTGTGGCCTCAAGTTGTCACAATCCATCAAGGGGAAGTTGTAATAAATAATAAAGTGCATCAATAAAGAATATTGCATGAATTTAGGGTTAACTTCCTTTTTCTAAATTTGTACAAACCCTTCATGCATCCTATCAATTAAATATTGGATGTAATCATAGTTAGTACTAATATGCAGGATCTGTATATCAGGTACCATCATAAGGATATCAGAGCTAATCTTTTCTCTCCCTACATCTACTCCCAGACTCTGTGTAGTGCATATGCAATGTACTTAATGTAATGGTTCAGATCCTTATAGAAATAAGGAATCTCCCCTGGGATAGTTACAATGAGACCCCTCATCTTTTTGTGGACATGATTCTCTTTGATCAATTTCGCTACTACCCCAGCCTCCTTGACATTTCTATTCCTCAATTTTTGCAAATCAATCTCTATGCTCATGGGGTAGTAACAACCGAATGCCTTTATGAATGAATTCCTATCTAGGGTCACTAAGGGTTTCCCATCATTCTTCTTAATTATCTTAGTAAGACGGTCATATCTATTTGCCAATTCAAGAATTAAATTTGCATCTACAAATACATCTAGCACTAGTAACCTAGCTAACCCACAAGTCCAAGGGTTTGATATTGGAATGGCTTGGTCATAATTTCTCCAGAAATAATTATATAAAGAAAATCCAGAAGAACCTGGAGTCTTAGCATCTTTGATATCACATAAATTATCTAGTAAGACATCGGCACTTACCTTTCTGTTTTGGGTAGAGCCAGGTAGCAATTGAAGAAATTCATCTAAATAGTTCCTCTTTCCTTTTGTGTCTTCACCAGTATCTCCAATTCTCCCACTAGAGGATGCAATGCTTAGTACCTGACTTATTTATTCTCTGTATGTGTGTTGATTACAATTCTATTACCGATATTGAAACAAGTCTCCTCTAAACCCTCACTATTCACTAAATTTTCTACAACAACTGAAACTCTGCACAATTCTAAATCTTTGATCACTGCACAGTGCACCAATTTGTATCACTTTATCAATTTTGAATTAGGAACAACTTCAACTTCAAATTTTACTCCTCGAAAACTCAATTTTCTCAGGAAATACAGAAATATTAAGCTCTAAAAATTCAATGGTTGGTTAAGTGAAATGATAGAAAAGACAATTATTTATAATAGAAACATCAATGCAACATCTCTTCATTCAATCATTTTTGCAATTAGTTTTATACTGTGAAATGTATTCAATTTCTTAGCCATAGATCTTGATAGTGATAGGAAATCAACTTTGAATGAGTACTTTTCTAAAAAAAAACCCTATTCTATTTGACTGAGATCAAATTTGATTTGTTAGCATTGATTACACCTCAGTTACCTTTTCCACTGTGGCTACGCTCCTTATTTCCTCATTGATTAGCATCTGTACTTTATGGCAGCTATGAACTATCATCTTCTTAACTAAGGTTTCATTTCCAATGACCTAGCGACTATTAATCTCCTTGTCGCTGAATAAATTGACTAACTGCAGTTATCTCAAGAGATCAGGTGACTGAAAGACTTTTGAAACTCACCTTAACCACTTTGGTTAACATCTAGAGACTCCGTGACTACATGTTTATCTCCTGATTGCTAGATTGTTTTAATCTTTTATCTTTTATCAAGTGACCTCCTGACTACCATTGATCTTCTTTCATCAGCATCTAACGGTCTTCGCTAAGTATCTTAATCTTTTGAACCAACCCTAATATATCATGAGACTTAACAACTATGTAACCTTTTAAACCATGCATCCCCTTTTGGACATGTGTCTTAATATCTCTTCATGTCTCATGATCACTTGACTACTTTTGACCTTTTAAGTTCTTCTGGCGACTTAGAGACTACCATAGATTTTATTTTAATCTGACAGCTACCGCTAGATCTCGTGATTTTTCACTTAACTCATGTTTTTCACTGAGACCTAACGACTGAAGTCTTTCAACCTAACTTTAACTTTAGTTTGATCTAGAGACCCCACTACTATTAATACTCAGTGTCGCTTGATTTATTTCAAACTGGAGGGTTTATTATGAGATCACCCAACTAACGTCAGATTAAAAGCCTGATTAGCGGTTGTCGGTTAATCGCTAGATCTTTTAACTTGACTCATTTTATTCATGAGATAAATCAACTAAAGGGAACCTTAACCTTTAACTTAACACTTAAACCATGCATTACATCTGAAGATAATACGACTGAGAAATCTCAAAGTCGCTGCAGGAAATAATTAACTCATGTTTAAACTAGAGACAACCTGACTAACCATTAGATCTATTTCCATCAGATGGTTATCTCAGAATATCTTGATCTTTGAAAGAATATTCTATTTGTTAAGAGATAACCCGACTAAAGGGGAATCTCTTAGTCTCATGAAACTAAAGCATATTCCACTTTTATAAAGAGACTCAGTGACTATGAGGAAAAAACACATGACTTAAAAAGAACTTAAGTTACAAAAAGGTAACTTCAAAACATAAACCTTTTCAGAGACCTAGGGTTTAAATCAATTTTGGATAGAATGAAGCTTAGGACTTAGGGTTTTTTGACTATATCTCATACTTTTGACATAAAACCATCAACTTTCATAGGGGATTTTGCAATTTTAAACATTATTTCAGATTTTGGGTGAGGAAAAGACTGAGGAAAACAAAATTTTAGGGCAGACTAAAAAAACTAGAAAAACAACCAATAGGTACCATCCCCACCCTAGTTTTACTTTCTATTTGGCAGGTTTCTGGAAAACCAAATATTGTGTGAAATATTGTGGATGTTTTGTTGCTTTTCATTTCATGCATGCAATCATATTAGATAATATAATATTGGATTAAAAGGATTAAGTTTTATTGGTTCCTGATTCATTCCCCCCCCCCGCTCTCAGTCACCTTGACTCAACATATTTTCAACAATTGCCTCTTATATAGAGGAGTTCCATAAGTTGTATCTTAGGTCCAAGGTACATGTAGAGGAAAGCATCAGAGTGGAAGGATGTCTAAATTGCCTTAGATAGAGCATCCAAAAAGAACAAAGCCTCTTTACCCTTACTATTGTCCATGGTTGTGTTTAGATGTCCCTCAAGGTGGAGGAAAGAAACAAAAAGAAGAAAGAGTCTAGTTCTAGTGGCAGAGGAAGAGGAAGAGTCTTTAGAGGAGGATATAGAGGAGGTTCTAGTGGTTTAAGTAATGAACAGAGAAGTCAAGGGGACTCCAAATTTATTGAACAAGAAAGTGAGCCAAGAAATAGAGATAGCTATGGTAGAGGTAGGAGTTTCAATAGTGGAGGAAGAGGTAGGACTAGTAGCTTTAGCAGAGGTTCACACTTTGCTAGTATGAAATGTTACAATTGTGGACAAATGGGACACCCTTCGTATAGATGTCCAAACAAAGCATCATTCTCACATGGTGAGAAGAAGATAGCCCATGTAAAAGAAGAGGATAGCCATGTGAAGCATTTAGAGGTGACTCTTGATTCAGAGAAAGGTGAGAGTCCCATGCTTCAGAGAGTTTTGATTAAAGATCCTGGTAAGGAAAAGCACAAATAGAGAAGAGAACTCTTTAGGGTCAAATGTAAGATCCTTGGCAAGGTGTGTAGATTCATTATTGACTCCAGATCCACAGATAATGTAATCTCAGAGGAGGTAGTGCAGAAGTTTAAACTTAGAAAAATACCCCATGCATATCCATACAAGGTGACTTGGTTAAACAAGGGGTAGAATATACTAGTCAATGAACAAGTGTGGGTTGAGTTTACCATAGGAGAGTACCAAGAAAAGATACTCTGTGATGCCTTACCTATGGATGTCTATCATCTATTTCTAGGAAGGCCATGGCAGTATCACAGGGAAGCAGTCCACCATGGCAAGGAGAATAAGTACTCATTCAAGAAGAATGGAGTCACCTATAAAATATAGTCCTTAATGGAAGATGAAATAATGAAGACTATGGACTCCAATAAACTCCTCATGGGTGGAAAAGAATTCCTACATGACATAAAGAAAGAAGAAGAGATTGGTTATGCTATCATTGTAAAACCAAAAGAAGAAGAGACACACAAACAAGCACCTATGCCTGCAGAGGTCAAAAAATTATTAGATCAGTTCAAGGACATCATTTGTGATGGGACACCAGCCACCCTACCTCCATAAAGAGCTATTATCCATCAGATTGATTTTGTGCCAGGGGCATTATTGCCTAATAAAGTTGCTTACAAGATGACACCTGAACAAAACAAGGAGAGTATCAGCCCATGTGATGTTCCAGTGGTTTTGGAACCTAAAAAAGGAGGTAAGTGGAGGATGTGTACTGATTCTAGGGAAATAAATATGATCACAATTAGATATAGATTTCCTATTCGTAGGATAGAATACTTGATGGATTGTCTTGGGGGTGCTAAGTACTTTTCTAAAATTGACCTTAATATTGGGTATTACCAAATTAGGATGAAAGAGGGGGATGAGTGGAAGTCTGCTTTTAAAACCACAGAGGGACTCTATGAGTGGTTAGTAATGCAATTTGGGTTTACAAATTCACCTAGTACATTTATGAGAGTAATCAATGAAGTCCTAAAAGATTATATAGGTTTGTTTGCAGTAGTGTACTTAGATGACATCCTCATCTTTAGTAAGACAAAAGAAGAGCATATGAAACACCTAGAGATTGTGTTGAAGAAACTCCAAGAAGAGAAGTTTACCATTAACCTTGAAAAGAGTGAGTTCATGAAAAAATAACTTGTCCACCTAGGTTGTGTATTCTCACAAGGTGATCTAAAAATGGACAAAAGAAAAGTAGAAGCAATCCTAAGTTGGACCATTCCAAAAATAGGGACTCAAGTGAGGAGCTTCCATGGATTGGCTCATTTTTATAGGAAGTTTGTGAGAAGGTTTAGAGATATTTGTGCACCTATCCTAGATACTATAAAAGGTGGAGTTAAGACCAAATTCATGTGAACCAAGGAAGCAAATGAAGGTTTTGAAAGGTTAAAGACATAGATATCTACACAAATCATGTTGGCAAGTTGACTCCTAGAAGATACATGACTTATTTTGTGTTGTCATTATGGCAACAAAGTCATAATAAGTTTCTGTCAAAGATAACTTAGAAGATAAAATGACTAAGTATGGAAAATAGGACAGACAGAGTTATATAGCGATCAGCACATCAGTGCACATGCGAGAGATCGAATCAGAGTATGTGTGTTTAGATATATGTTCTATGTGATGTATACATACTAATTCCAGACATGCGTGGTACAGAATGATAGTACAGACAAGTTACAAGAAGAATAGTACTACTGCAGTTTAGGTAATAGAGCATGTAGCCGACTTCAATTTTTGGATCAGTGTGAATTGTTTTGTTGTGTAAAGGCCAAGCGCCTTTGATTATATGTTTGTAATAATGTCTTTAGTGTTTTTGTAAACATGCTTAAACCAATTTGTTTGGAAGCGTTGTGTATTATGTTTTTAGGGCCGACTATAGTCTTATTTTGAGTCGCGTCTATTCAAAAATGAACATATAAATATGTAATGTAAATGTATATTACAAGTGTCAAAGAAAATGTATAAGAAAGATATAGAAGAGAAGTATAGTGAAGTCAGTATGAGATAAATCTCTTTAAGAGAGTAAGAGCATCAGCGCATAAATAGAATTGATCAGACATCAGTGTCATCACAGCAGTTCATTTTTGATATAGTGTATATCAACTATCAGAAGGTTGTAGCCTTCATCTTATTGGGCAGTGAGCTCAAGCAGTGAGCCATATACCTTTAACAGGGTTTTGTAATAGACTCATAATAGGGTCATTGTACTTAGATTGTAAAGACTGCTCCTAACAGGGTAAAGGAACTTTAACAAGTTCATTATACTAGTGCAACATTTGTCGGTACTAATTGTATGCACCCTAAAATGGTCGCCTAGACTTTGGGCCCCATTTTATTATTTTATCATTTTATCAATTTCTGAATCAATGCTTTGGAACATTTTTAATTCAAATCAATTTCCTTGATCAAATTGTAGTTTATTCAATTATTTCAATATTTCCTAAGGTTTGATCATTTTTATTTAATTAAAAGATTTGATCTTCCTTTTAATTAAATAAAATTCCTCTTATTTAATTAAAAGATTTAATCTCCCTTTTAATTGACTAAAATTCATCTTATTTAATTAAATTCAATATCCCCCATTTAATTAAATAAAATTCTTCTAATTTATTTAATTGAAAGAAAACCTCTCTTTTAATTAAATAAATAAAAATCCCCACTTAAAGCACTTTAATTGATGAAAAAGGCAATAAATTAAATAAAAATCCCTTTTTCATCACATCCTCCTAAGTGGTGGGTTTTGCCTCTTAATCATAGCCTTTGATTTTTTCCTCTTAATCTCAATCATTCACTTTCCTTTAAAAGGAGACCTCTCCTTCTCATTTGATATAATCATCTTTTTCATAGTATTGTTATGCTGCAGGTTTGGAGAGCAATTTTGGAGGAGCATTTGAGCACTTTGGCTTGGATATTGCAACTTCTCTCTTCTTGTCTCATTCTTCTTGCATCCATGGCTCTTCATATAGATTAGATTCATGTTTATTTTCATATATTAATCTTGCATTTGCATTTCCTTTCATAGATTTATCCATGCATTGTTATCATTTAGATTAATTTCCTTTCATGCATTGCAATCATATAGAGTAGATCTCAATTTTCATGCATTTGAATCTCTCGTTTCATGGTGTACTTGCATAGGCACTAACTAGGTCAATCTGAGGGCCTCCATTTTACACCTTTGCACTCCATGACTAGAGAGCTATGGATAAATATTTGAGGCCTCATTCTTGAGAAACCTTGAATGGAATGATTCATAGAAGTGTGTCAACATTTATGCACACATTTTTTGGCACCCACCGTGGGGTAGAAGATTCTTTTTCTATCTTTATAGCTATTTTTGGTCAATTTTATTTTTGGATCCAAAATTTCCATCTTTTTTGTACTTGCTATTTTTGTCTACAGAGAAAGTTCGCGCGAGCTTTTGCTGGTTTTCACGCGAGATTGTACTAGATCTGGTGTTTTTTCGTGTGGCTTGAAGTACTTCTTCACATGATTTGACATACTTATTCGTGTGAGATTCGACATCAGTGTAATAATTTATCTAGTTTGTTGTTTCTGTCATTTTTTTCTATCTCAGCATTTTATCGCGCGGCAGTGCATTTTGTCACGTGAACTTTCTGTTTTCTCACATGAAACTGTCATTTTCTCGCGTGGCTCTATCATTTCTTCACGTGATATTTCATAATAGAGAGTTTTTTTTCATTGCTATATCGATTATATCTCTGATTTTTTGTGCTAACCACTAATGTTTACTGTTTCTAGTGGTTTGTGATTTATTTTTGTTGTTGATGTTGCTGATTTGGACTTGCTTGGATAAACAACAAAATGATTCGCGTTGCTTTGGATTTGAGGTATTTTATTGCTCTCTATAACATTTGGATTTTGGGAATTAAAATGAACATCTCATGTGTTTAGCTTGAGTGTTTCTTGCTTTCATAGATCATATTTCCAATTGGTGCTCTAAAAATGGACCTAGAATTGCTTTCTTGCATAAATGTTTCACATAGTAATTAGCCCCTATGAACACTATTTGTGGTGATCTTGAGAGAGTGGGCTTCATTCACTTGTTTTACATGTGAATCTCTTCTTGACGATAGATCCCCTTGTAGATAGGGAAGGATTTTATTTTTACCTCATTGGTCAACTTGGTTTGGACTTCAACTTTTGGCAATACTTTCTCTCTTTGGGGGATTGGTGTCATTTGTTGTTGTGTGAGCCTTGAATGAGGTGATTTCAA
>MU225762.1:589796-617858 GCA_018584345.1 Thuja plicata
TTTAACCACTTGAGGAGATCATGGACTCAGCAGAAGAAAAACATTTGAAAAAGAATCTTGAAGCAGCTCTTGAAGATCTTGATAGATCTGAAAAAGAAAATGAAGAACTTAGACTAAAATTTGATGGATCACAAATTCTTATAAATAAATTGAGAAAAGATTTGAAAGATTGTTCTACAAGTGATTTAGGGAAAATGGTCAAAAAGTTGAATGAAGGGAACATGTCTCTGAAAGATAAAATTGAAAATCTGGATGAACAGCAAACAGACAGTCAAATTGCTATTGAAGAAAAGATCAAAGAAAGAGAAAAATTAGAAGATGAACTTTTGCAAGCAAATATGAAAGACTTGGAATTGGAGAACATAAAGAAAAAGATGGAATCTGAATTAACAGAAGCAAAGGATAAGATTGATAAAATCCACACAAGTTCTGATTCACTTCAATCTCAGCTCAATGCACAAAAGCTAAGAGGTGACACTACTGGTCTTGGATACAGTATAGAACAAGTTTAAATCAATTCATTGAAAGAAATAAAAAAACATGAAGCATCTTTAGAAGCAAAGAAAGTTGAAAATGTTGTAGAGACTAAAACAGATCCACCTAAAGGTGAAATCAAGCAAGTTAACAGAACTTGTTATGCATGTAATAAACATGGTCATTTGGCAAGATATTTTAAAGAGGTAAGACCTTTCAATGGTTATTGTTACTCCTATAATAAGTTTGGTCGCAGGGCTATACATTGCAGAAAAAATCAAAGAAATCAGTCACAGCAGAATCAAAGAAAAATGAATCAAAACAATCAGAGAAATCAGCAAAACATTACATGTCAAATATGTAATTACAATGGACACACAGAAAAGCAGTGCAGCATGATGAACAAAAATATCAGACCTCCTATCATTTGTCACACATGTGGAAAGGTTGGACGCATCTCAAGGTTCTATAGATCCATAACTCAAAAACAAGAGGATCCTAAGAAATCACTATTTGAAGAAGAAGGAGAAGTCAAGTTTGTTCAAGAAAAAGAAGATTCAAGCAAAATTTGGGTTGAAGTAAAGAAGGACAATGCAGAGAACAAAGTAGCTGATGCATCCACAGTGGATGCATCCTCTATTTCTTTTTGAATAGACCTTCTTGGTCTTAGGGGGAGCTATTCTAGCTCGAAACCGCTGCGCGGCTGGTATACTCACCTCTGAGTATGCGCCTATGGATTCATGCTTATGATCACATGATATAGTAGTTTTTATATAGGCATTGTCTATAATACATTCAGAACAAAGTTTGAAACTCTCTGTGAAAACTATGTACGGTTGCAAACATTAAATGTAGTAACCTTTATAAAAGGATGTAAATGTTTGATCTTCTTCATATTTACATTTGAGATTACAGAATTTGGAGAGAACAGGAGCATTGAGCATCAAAGCACAAAAGCACAATAGATTTGATGGTTAATTAAATGGATAAGAATTTGAAATGAAACCATAGCAATCATGTCATTTTGAATTATTGTGAAACCCTACTTAATCAAGTTCCAAGTAAGTATGGAAACCCCAGTTGTTTTTGACACTGCTGAAAGGAAGAGATTTATCTTTAAGAAACATTCATTCAAGTCCATTCTAGAAGATGTTGAAAGAGCATTCTCCAAAACTCCACTCGGATTTATGCATGTGGAAGATATTTGCACATACATCTACTACAAGAAGGAAATAGTAGGATGCAATAGCATAGCCACTCTTATGGGATCCATGATGAAACCAGACTACACATTCAAGGATGAATTTGTGCATCTGACTGATAACCCCATATTTAAATACTCCAATGCGCATGAGTTTTATGAGCTAGAATGGGTGAAGATACTACTAAGTAGAATACATGATGACCTTTTCTGGATTGGTGAGGTTCATCTCTGAATCACTACAGACTTAATCCATGAATTAACAGGACTTCCTAAGACTGGACTAGTTCTTCCTACTGGCAAGAATGTCAAGAAGAAAGTTGAACAAGTTTGCTTATCAAGAAGTGACAAGCGCAGTATGATAGTTGATCCTATCAAGGAAGATGATATAAAAATTCTAACTATGATACTTGGTTACAAGTTCCAACATGCAAGTAGACTAAATAGTGTGTCAGCAGCCACAGATCTAGCAGCAATAAGGAAGGTGAAGGATAACACTCAATACAATCTATGTGAGATATTGTGCACTCAATTGATTGACAACATTCAAGTTATCAAGCATGACAAGAACAAGACATTCAGGTTTGGTTCTCTGATTATCTACTTGTACTTCCACATTGTTGGTAAGGTTGCAAATCTTTACCTAGATAGAAGCAAACCTACAATGTCTCAAATTTCACTTAAAGCCACATCAGAGAGCAGTGTGAAAGATGTCATGGACATGGATATTAAAACATTCAGGATCAAGATGCAAAAAAGGTTTAGATTATCTGAGAAGATAGTTGATAAATATAAGGAGACCATATGTTTCATGGTAGAAATAGATTGCACTTGTATGGAGGCAGTTGAACCTAGAACCAAATGGATTCACCCACTTGGTTATGAAGTGGAGGAACATGTGTTAGAAGGATATGCACAAGTTCTCTTATCTGCACCCAAATATCCTAATGAGCCTAGGTGGGGCACTTACAGAGAGAAGACTAATGCAGTTGATTCTGTATTATACAGTGCTGAAAACAAAAGGAAGGAATCCAAAATTACATCTAGCATCCTAAGAGTTTATGGAATCACTCAAGAAGACTTAGATAAAGCCAAGGAAGCTAAGATTACAAAATAACTTGAGAATACTGATGACACCCAGAAGAAGAAGAAAGTAGAGAGCACCTCTGCACCCTCTACCACCATTGACCTAGATTCATCTCCACCTTCTATACCAAGAAAGAAGTCTAGAGGAAGGAAGAAAGTGCCCACAGGTCACCCATCCTCAAGAACTACACGGAGCATAGTAAGAAATACTCAAGATCCTCCTAAAGTAGGATTCAAGCCTAGTCTAAATGTCTTAAAGAACAAGATTGTTAATGAAGGTAGACTAGACACACTTGCTAAGGTTTATGACAAGTACCAAGAGATAGATAAATCTGAGATACATTCTATGATCATCTCTCATATGATTAAGTTTAAGAAATCTATTCTAGAACTCAAAACAGTGATACTTGACAAGTTATGGAACATACTGGAAATAATGAAGAGACATGAAATTGAGGAAGATATAAGGATAAGAGAAGAAACATTGGATAATCTTCTCCCTATATGCTCACATGATGAGAAGGCAATTCTGTTAGATTTGGTGAAGCCTCATCTAAGAACTAAGACAAGAACACTTCATATTATGAACAAGGAATATGAGTTAGTTGGGAAAGAGACAGAAAAATATTTTGCACAAGTTTTTGTGGATAGACACATGTATCCATAAACAATGCCTACAACTAAGGTAACTCCAGCTCCTCCCAAACAGGTTACAAAACCAGTGATTCAAAATGCACCTATGACAGGTCCACAGGTTTCAGCACCCTCAATGTCAATAACTTCTGATACAGCAAAAGACTCAGAAGATACTATAGTGATTGATGATATAAAGATATCCATGATAGAATCTGACAATGACATGGCCAAAGTTGATAAAGTATTTGTAAGCACTGAAGAGATGTGCACTGATGATACATTTGTACAACAAGATGAAGTTCCCTCCAATGATCCGATAGACTTGAATAAAGAGAAAGATACTCAAGATAATGAGACACCAGTCAAGGAGACACCAGTAAAGAATGAATGCATGGATACCAGTCAAAATACTATATTCACTCCATCCACTTTACCATCTACTTCATTGTTGTCAAGGTTAACTCCTGACTTAGCAAGTCTAGATGCATGGAGAGAAGAGGACTTAATAAAGATCAGCATTCTAGCTATGGAAAAAGCCAAAGAAAAACAAGTTATGAGGAACCCTCTCTTCTTGGAATCAGTAAACATCTTGAATGATCTAGTGCTCAAAGAAAAGAAAGAAGCCAAAATTCAATCAGTTGAAGATGTTGACAATATTCTAAAAAGATTCAAAGCACACTTTACAGACCTAGTAGACTCTGCTACTAGAATTACAGAAGATGAGTATAAATAGGAGAGATTGAATGAATTGGAAAAGAATTTTACTTTAGACTTAAAATCCTTAAAGATTGGGCAATCTATATTGAAAGAGTTGGCAACTAAAGGTAAGAAGGTTATAGCAAACTACATGGACAGAGTGAAGTTCACCTCTAAACATATCAAAAAGATAGAAGAGGCAGAGATCATGGTGGACACTATTAGAAAATCAGTTGAGACATCCACCCAAGACATGAACATCTATAACAATGTCTATCAAGGATAGTTGGACAAATTTGAAAAAGCAAAATTGGAGATCAATAAGATAAGAATCAGGCAGACCCAACTGAGGAATGCTCTAGCGCCCTCTCTAGCAGTTTTGGAAGAGAACATAAAATAGATTGATGCCACCATTATGACATATGATCAAGGTCCCTACATGTATTTGATAAAGATGGAGAATCTGATAGATGCCTTATGCATGCATCTTCAGACAGTTGATGGAATGAAGGTATTCTGGTAGAAAGAGATCCAGTCTCTTCAGATTGTGTACCCAGATGTTTGCATGGAGTAAGTATCTAGAGACTTAAGATTTTTGGACACCTTTGTCATTAATGTCAAAGGGGGAGTAATGTATATAGAGAATGTGTATATATGGGGAGCAATATATATATATATATATATATATATATATATATATATATGTTAAGAGATACAATGATATACATTTATTTTGTGTGTTAAGAAACTTGGCCACATTCCTTTGTTGCCATTAATGAAAAAGGGGGAGATTGTTGGCAAGTTGACTCCTAGAAGATACATGACTTATTTTTTGTTTTCATTATGGCAACAAAGTCATAATAAGTTTCTGTCAAAGATAACTTAGAAGATAAAATGACTAAGTATGGAAAATAGGACAGACAAAATTATACAGTGATCAACACATCAGCGCACATGCAAGAGATCAAATCAAAGTATGCATGTTTAGATATATGTTCTATGTGATGTATACATACTAAGTCTAGACATGTGTGGTATGGAATTATAGTACAGACAAGTTACAGGAAGAACAATACTACTGCAGTTCAGGAAACAGAGCATGTAGCTGACTTCAGTTTTTGGATCAACGTGAATTGTTTTTTTGTGTAAAGGCCAAGTGCCTTTGATTATATGTTTGTAATAATGTCTTTAGTATTTTTGTAAACGCACTTAAACCAATTTTTTTGGAAGCATTGTGTATTATGTTTTTAGGGCCAACTATAGTATTGTTTTGAGTCACGTCTATTCGGACATAAACATATAAATATGTAATGTAAATGTATATTACAAGTGTCAAAGAAAATGTATAAGAAAGATATAGAAGAGAAGTATAGTGAATTCAGTGTGAGATAAAGCTCTTTAAGAGAATAAGATCATCAGTGCATAAATGGAACTAATCAGACATCAATGTCATCATAGCAGTTCATTTTTCATATATAGTGTATATCAACTATCAGAAGGTTGTAGCCTTCATCTTATTGGGTAGTGAGCTTAGGAAGTGAGCCATATACCTTTAACAGGGTTTTGTAATAGACTCCTAATAGGGTCATTATACTTGGATTGTAAAGACTTCTCCTAATATGGCAAAGGAACTTTAACAGGTTCATTATACTAGTGCAATATTTGTGGGTACGAATTCCCACCAAGGTTTTCCTTTGATCAAGGTTTCCCCGTAAACATATCATGTGTTATGAGTTCTTGTGTTAAGCTTCATTGAATGTATGTTTGATTTATGTTTAAAGTTCTGAAATATAATAAATAGACAAACTTTGATTCACCCCCCCCCCTCTCAGTGTTTCTAACAACTCATCCTTGTGCTACCGATTTTTGACAGATTGTTTGTTGTGGAGTGTGATGTAAGAAATATAGCTATGGGGGAAGTATTAATTCAAGAAGGGAGGCTAGTATACTTCTATAGTGAGAGGTTGAATGAAGCTAAGTCAAGGTATTCATCTTATGATCTAGAGCTATATGCATTGGTCCAAGCCCTCAAGAAGTGGAGGAATTAACTATTTCCAAAGTAATTTTTTGTATATATAGACAACCAAGCTTTAAGCTATATCAACACTCAAGAAAAACTTAGTCTTAGGTATATCATATGGATGGAATTCTTGCAATCTTATACATTCACTATACAACACAAGAAAGGTTTGAACAATAAAGTTGTAGATACACTTAGTATGAGATTTCTCACTGTCTGAGAAATCCAATTGTAGAGCATAAGAGTTGAAGGATTCAAGGACATGTATGAAGGGTTTTAGGACTGTCAAGAAATTAGGGCTTTCATGGAACTAGCAACCAAAGATGGTGAAAAGGAATTAAAATGTGATGCTCAATTTACACTGGTTTTTGGATAATATTGGCACTCATTTTACACTATGTTGTTCGATGATGCTATTAGTATCACTCGGTAATATCGCTCAGTGTTGCCTCTTGGTAATGTCGCTTGGTTTTGCTGCTCGGGGTTGATCTCCAATGTTTGAGTGGGTCTTGCATATTTTCATGTAAGATGGTTGCAGAGGTTTGTTGTGGTCATATTTTGTTCCCTCTTGGTCACCTTTGTGGTGTCAGAACATTCGGTTTGGTCTTGGTGCCTTCGCTGGTTCATTTTTGTTTGAAGTTCCCTGGGTCTTATGTCCCACATTGGTAGTGCATTAAGGAACTTCAATATTTTTATATCCTATCACTAAATAGTTATGTGCGTAAAACGCACGCACCTTTTGGCACATGCTTGAGGCTGATGGATAGTGATGCTGGAGATCATTTGGATGGAAAGAAAGGGTGTTTTTGTGGTCCTAAGTCAGAAGATGCTCAAGTGACATGGTCGAGGATTTCCAGATGGTAGCAAGGCATGATGGCATAGTCAAGGTTAGCACGGGTCCATTCAGATTGCATAGTAGCACAGGTGGGACATTTGGTAGGTTTGATAAGTGGTGGGTTAGGTTATATGGATACGTGGTAGAAGTTCCATTAAATAACGTGGCTCCACATGCCACGAATGGAAGAATAGGTTTACTAAGATCGATTAGATGGATCAAGATCTGAAGGTATTTTTCTGCTGCGTAAAGGAAAGATGCAAGGAAGATAAGCACCATGTAGTCAGGGAATGCATGACACATGTCCAGATCAGTGATAAGGTAAAGAATGTGGGTTATGCATAGGAAAAGGTAGATAGATGGTTCTGAGGTCCCAATGGGATGTTACCACATGGTCGTCAACATAGTTTGACAAGGAAAAGTTAACTTTTATTTTATTTGATGCCCGAGTTACTAAAGGTTCATCGACAGCCCAATTTAAAAGTTGAGAGAGGGTCTTAATCTTGTTCGTTGATGTCTTTTTCAGCGCCACCTGTGACTATTTGATAAAAATTTCAAATTTTTAAATATTTTATTACAAGGTTTTGATGCCCGACGATAGGTGTTTATCTCAGTGCGCCATTAATGTTTCAATCTGATCTTTTGGGTCAATTGTTCACACCTGTTGAGCCACATTTGGATAGAGATATGATAGTGCTAGATGTATTTATATCTAAAGAGATATAATTAGGGTTTTTGACTAGATTGTTTCTTCTTGGTGTTGCCTGGTCTTTTCTTCATTAATGAGGGCATTCCTTGGTGTCATGAATTTGATTTCCTATCGACATCAGATGTACTATGTTTACATAGAAGGGATGACTATGATTTCCATATCAGATTTGTATAGGGCAAAGGGAAGTTTTTAGGGTTTCATCTTATTTTTAGAATTGAATTCTTGTATTTTATGGTTGTAACCCTAACCTAAATGGTCAGATGCTTCTTTTATTCCTATTGATATAAAGGAATTTTTAGGACCATTTAAAGGGGCTAGAAAATTAGGATAAATCTTGAAGAGAATTAGGCTTCTATTTTGTTTCCAATCTAGAACATAGCAAATGTAATTTTAGATTGTATCAAAGCAGAATTAAAAGTTCTTTCATATTTTCATATTGTATATCTCCTTGTCATATTGAATTAGAAATCAGTTTCATCATGCTTAATATATGTTTTTCTCAGAGTTAAGTCTCTCCTTTGTGTTATTCACTGAGTTACAAGTTTTCTGACTTCCTGCATGAGTCTTTCTTATGTATATGTGTATTCCCTAGGTATTTGATTTTAGATCAAACTAATTCCTTTGGACATTACATTGATTCAGTTTGGATATCTATTTGAGGATCTTGTAGTGTGTGATTTTGAGAATTCTTATGTTCATGGCTTTGAATCTTTTCCTATAAGGTGTTTCAGTTTCAGTATTGTATTTAGTATTTAGCCAAATGGATAAGGCACTGATCTAGGATTATTATTTCTATTGGGATTCATATCTAAATGGTTTGGCTATGTTATATCCCTAAATTTTATATCAAACTCATTTACAAGTTATTTACAATTACAGTTGTTCTTCTTATTCCACCCATGGTAGTGGAGAGTCAATGAATGCTAGGTTGGCATTCATTCCTTAGTTTCCATTCATTTTTTGTTCAAAATCTAGAAGTTAAAGGTGTGTGAAGAGTTGAGTTTAGTCTGGATTAGGTGTACTCACCTTGGTTTTGCAGAGCTAGAAGTGTAGAGGGCAGTCTTGTCCCTATAGTTGGTCCAGTTGTCTTGTAGAGCTTTCATACTTGGAGCTAACCACTCCTAACATCAGTTGCAAGGAATATTGGTGGCTTTAGATAGCATAACAGTTTTTAAACACCAACAAGATGGAGACTCTACTGGGGAAAGTGCAGTAAATTACTGTAACTGGCCAACAAAGTGGACCATTGGAAGCATAGAGTTACTCAAGAATAACCTTTCTCATTATTTTATCTTGTGAGTTCTCTATGTGGGTTATTCATATTTGTTAGTGTTGTGATCCCAACTACTTTTGGGTGGCGACTCTAAGGTTTTCTCTGTAGCAATGTTGAGTTTTAAAGTTTTATGTCACACACTTTCCAATATGAGTTACAGAGGCACCAAGTCTTGGTCAAAGAGACATATTGAAGAGAGGTTGGGAAATGATTTCCCTACTACATCCAATTCTAATCAGCCTAGAAGAGAAAGAGAAAGAGATACCCCTCAAGATGAAGGACAAGGAGAAGATATAAGGGAAGAAAGACCAGTCCATCATAGTCATGAAAGAAATGCATCCAAATATGAGAAATTTGTGGATGAGAGACTAAGAACTTATGGAGATTATAGTTTGCCTAATGAAAGAGAGGAGGAAGAATATGTTTCTACTCTTCCAGATCCTGATACTATGGCTACTAAACTTGTTGAAGTAGAAAGAATAATCCAGGAGCAAGTAAATATCAAACAAAAAAGAGAAAAGGAAAGGGAAAATGAAATCAGACATAATCAAGTTTTCTTTGAACAAAGAATGAGGAAACTGTTAGAGCTAGAGGCAATGAATTATGTTGAAAAGCCTCAGAATCTTGAAGAAGAACCTGTCATTCAAGTGATTAGTCAGCAAGGGCCTAAATACAAGGGAAATGAAGGAATGGCAGGGGTTACAATCAATGAACCCAAATTTTTCAAAGTCCCAGTAGATTAGATGTCTAAATTGGACATGGATCTTGAAATAGCTAGGGTTAAAAAAGAAATCATAGCTAAAGATCTTGAGAAGGCATAATTGGAGGCTGCTACTTTGGAGATGAAAAAGAAGGCTAATTTTATTAGAAAGACAACAAGGCATGTTCATCTTGGTGATGGAGTAGCTACAACATCAAATACTAAAGCTTCTACTTGTCAAGAAAACACTACTTTTCAAGGAAAGTCTACTCATACAGAAAGGTACAACCAATTTTCTTTTCATAATATTCATGGTTACCCTAATGAGGTTCCTAGTGTTATTAGAGATAAGCTTCTTATATTTTCTGGAACAATGTAATCAAATGTGAAGAACACTTAAATAATTTTGCTAATATGATGGATGATTATGAAGTTATGCATGACGATGTATTAATGAAACTTTTGTTTAGTCCTTAGTGGAGGATGCTAGGGATTGGTTCAAAGGGTTACCCTATAATTCTATAGGTTCAATGGATGAATTAATTGATTTGTTTAAAGAGAAATATGGTGAGAAGACCAATGAATGATTCATGTTTAATGAATTCAACAATATAAAAAAGAATCAAAATGAGGATGTTGCAAAGTTCAACATAAGATTTCAAAGAGCTATGCATAAAAAATTTCAAGTTATGAGACTTGATGACAAGGTTTGTTTAGCTACTTATCTCAATGCATCTGATTCTAAGATGGGATACCTCATAAGAGATAAAAATCCAAGGACTATAAGAGATTCTTATAAAATAGCTATCAATATAGAAACAAATAGGAGGGTATATGGTAAATTAGGTAGAAGATATGATTGGAAGTTTTCAAGAAAGGAGTTGGATAGACCTTCAAATGCTAAGCCTAAGGAAGAGGTCAATATGAAAAAGATTCTAAATGCAATAAAGGACCTAAAGCTGGGAGAGAGTAAGAATCCTAGAGTTCCAAATGGCAATAGAAAATCCTACAATAGCTTCAGTCAGCAACCTAGGATGCAGAACTCCTCATACAATATCCAATGGAAGGATGGCAAGCCCACTATTCCACAAAAGATAGAGATGCCAAATAGAGATACTCCTAATCCTCTTCAGAGAAATTCAGATAACATGAGTAGTGAAAATTATTGGTATGATTATTGTGAATCCCCACATAACCCTACTAGTTGTGTTGTTTCTTTGAAGATGTATCCAAGTTAGACCCAACAAGAAAAGGAAGAAGAAGATGAATTATATGATGATGTTGGGAATGCAATGGCTTTTGTAGATTTCAAGAGTGAAGAGTCTGATGACTGGGGTTAGATTCAAGAGTTGTTTTCATTAGATGTAGAGCAGTGTGATGATCAAGCTGAAGCTAAAAATGTTTTTCATTTGAGGAAAAGCAAGAAGACATTGATAAAATTAGGTGTAATACTACAAGAGAAAAAGAGCCTTTATGGCTAGAACACCTTCACATGAGAAAGGTCTACAATTACAGAGAATTTGGTTTCTCAAGCATAGAGTAAGTACAACTTGAGAAATAGGACAGTTGGAAGTGTAGATGTTACACCAACTGGTATGTTTATCACAAACACAAAAGCAAGTCCGAAGTTGATGCCAGAGAATGAAAAAATTGCAAAAAATATGAAGAGGATGAAATTGAAAACAAAGGACAAACCAACCAACCCAAGTATTTTCCATAAGATTAAATCAAAGACACCAGAGATGAATGCCTCTTCTTTTCCAAGAGATGCTAAAGGGGCTGAGCCTAGTTTGGCTACTCAAAATTAGGATGGAAGTATTGTTATTACCAATCAGGATATTTTTGATATCAAGTATACTCCTATTGACATGGGGCAGTTGATTTCACAAATCATAGTCAGGTTTCCACTTTTAGAAATGATGAGGATTCTTGGACACAAGGAAACAACTTTGACATGGATGAATAGTGTTTCTAACACAAGATCTTTGCAATCAGAAATGGATGAAAAGAAAAAGAGAAGTAAGGAGAAGCTTGATACCAAGGGAAAAGAATCAGATGAAATGGTTTCTAAGATCCCTCAAATTTTCCTAAATACTAATCATGTGAAACCTCCTTTAGGAACTATGGATCCATTTTTATTAACATTAATTATTAATGGTAAGCTGCTCAAGAATTGTATGATTGATTCAGGGGCATCAAACACAGTCATGCCTACATAAATAATGAAATCAATGGGACTGCAGGTAGATACTCCTCATGGGAGATTTCAAGAAATGGATTCAAGAGAAGTACCTATTATAGGTACTATTAAGGCTTTTCCCTACACACTTGTTGCATTTCCAGAAAATATATTAACAATGAGTGTTCTAGTTGTTGACATCCCACCTCAATATGGAATGTTGTTCTCTAGAAAATGGAGTGCCTCAATGGGAGGGAGTATCCAATGTGATTTTTCCTTTGCAACATTTGACATAGCTGGTAAGAATGTCAAGGTATCTAGAGAATTCAAAAATCCTCACATGATTGAGGAGAGTGAAGA
Source organism: Thuja plicata (assembly GCA_018584345.1). Lineage (NCBI taxonomy): Eukaryota > Viridiplantae > Streptophyta > Pinopsida > Cupressales > Cupressaceae > Thuja > Thuja plicata. Next base: position 601,969 of record MU225762.1, read on the forward strand.
GGAAGCAATGAATTATTTCTTGGATACTAACATTGGATATTTTCAAGTGCAAGATAGTAAAATTGAGAAGGATGTCAAACATATGTTGCTATCAGAGGAAAAGGACAATCTTACAGACAAAACTAATTTGTGGACAATGTACTTTGATGGTGCAAAATCAAAAGAAGGAGCTGGTGTAGGAGTGTTACTAATAGCTCCCAATGGTAAAACATACAAGTTCTCATTTTCTTTTCTATTCACGTGTACTAATAATATTGTAGAATATGAGGCTTTGATAAGAGGGCTGAGATTAGTTGCAAAACATGAGATCAGATGTATTAGGTTCATTGGGGAATCTGAACTGGTGGTCTCTCAAATAAGATATAGGTATGATTCAAATAATTAGAGGCTAAAACAATATAGGAATGTTTTTTGGGATGAAATAGAAAACTTTGATGCATTTGGCATTGAATCGATGGATAGAAGTCAGAATAAGATGGCAGATCTGCTGGCTAATATTTCCTTGAGGCCTAAAGACATTAATTTTGCAAGAATTTCTAGTATAGAGATTCAATCTAGACCATCCATTCCAAACAATGTTGAAATTTGGCAGGTCTTTGATGATGACATGAATATTTTGAGATTCCTATCTTGTGAATCAAACTTTGGTGATAAAGAGATGGACTTTACTAGTTTTGTGCAAACCATAGATGGGAAATATGATATTATTGGAAGGGAAATTCTCCTATTGAAATAAAATAAGGTACCCAAGGGTTTGGTTGTACTTGAGAGAGATTTTGATAACAAAGACAAGTCTTTATCAGCAAGCATGCTCAGCGAACCTGAAGACTTGGAGGATATAAACTTGGGAACCAATCAAGATCCTAAAAAGGTATATATGGGTAAGAAGTTGTCCCCCAAGCTTAGACATTCATTGCTAATTATTCTTAGGAAATATAGACATGTTTTTGCATGCTCTTATGATGATTTAAAGGCATATAAAGAGAATTTATTTTAGCATGAGATTCCATTAAAAGAAGGCACCAAGCCTTTCAGACAGAAGTTAAGACCTGTTAATCCCACTCTAGCACCCAAGATGTAGGATGAGTTAAAAAAGATGAGGGATGATCAAATTATAAATCCTATAAGGTATTCAACTTGGGTATCCAATTTGGTACCAGTAAGAAAGAAAAATGGGGATATCAAATTGTGTGTAGATTTTAGAAATCTAAATGTTGATTCTTTGAAGGACAATTATGGATTTCCCAATATAGAAGCAATGTTGTAAAGAGTCATAGAGTCTAAAATGATGTCTATGTTGGATGGATTTTTAGGATATAATCAGGTCAAGGTCAAGAAATCTGAATAGTTCAAGACTACATTAACCACACCCTGGGGAACTTATGTGTATGTTAGGATTCCCTTTGGTTTGACAAATGTTGGAGCTACTTTCCAAAGAGCTATAGATGTGGCATTTGCAAATTTTATAAACAAATTTTTGGTAGTCTATTAAGATGATCTTACTGCCTACTCATCAAAGGAAGATCAACACTGTGATCATCTTGAGAAGATCTTTGTAAGAGCTCTAGAGTATGGGGTTTCCTTTAAGCCAAATAAGCGTGTTTTTGGGGTGACAGAGGGAAATATTTTAGGACACATTGTTTCTAAAGATGGAGTTAGGATTGACCCTAAAAGGGTAAGTGCAATTGATAAAGTCCCTCAACCCAGAAATGTTAAGGGCATTCAGTCTTTCTTTAGATAGGTGAACTTTCTGAGAAGGTTTGTTACAAATTTTGTAGAGACTAGTTTGCCAATCTCAAAGATGATGAAGAAAGGAGCCAAAGTGGAATGGACTCAAGAAGCATGTAGGTATTTCTCAAATATCAAGCAGGATATTAAAGATGCCCCTAGTTTGAGGACCCCTGATTATACCATGCCACTTCAAATTTTCTCCTTTGCTTCCTATAACACTATTGTTGCAGTACTATTGCAGAAGAATTTAGAAGGCTATGAGAATCCTATTTCCTTTTTCAATAAGTACTTGCAAGAAGAAAAGTTGAAATATGATATTATGGAGAAACGGGCCTATGCTTTGGTCAAAGCTATTAAAGCATTCAGATTTTATTTGGTAGGGGAAACCGTAGTTGCTTATGTGCCAAGTGTTGTTGTGAAGGACATTTTAGTTCAACAAGAAGTCTCGGGGAGGAAATGCAGATGGATCAACAAAATCCAAGAGTTTAATATTGACATCCATATTACTAAATTGGTGAGGGGTCTAGGACTTGCTAAACTCATGGCTCAAAACAATTTGGATGCAAATCATATTGATATGTTAGAAGAAGAACATAGACCTTATATTTGTGATATGGATTATTTTGATTGGTACAAAGACATTGTTGGATACTTGCAGAAGATGGTGCTACCCCCTGTTAGTAATAACTGAGAGGGGCAGTGAATCAGTGGCCTCAAAAAATTATCCTTATTCTAACCACCAATCAAATAAACCTTAGATTATTATGTCCCTACAAGATGTATGCCATGAAATACTTCTAATGATTAACTATTTGTCGGTTTTCCTTGTCTGTCCTTATTCTCCTTGATTACCGATAAGCAGTATAACTATTTACCAAAATACAGTAAATATGCAGAGTATACTAATAAATCCAGAAATGCATATGTGAAATGTAAAACAGTAAAGTAATAAACCATACACACACAACACGTGGATTTTTAACATGGAAACCCTATTAAGGGAAAAAACCACTGGGACCAATACCCCAAATTTTCACTCTTCTGAAGTGAGCCTTGTTAAGAGCCAACCATGTTAAAGGTTACAAACACACTGTTAGGTGTGACCTTGTTAGAGGATTTTACACATATAGGTTGTCACTTAGTATCGGGCATCTATTTGCTACCATCCTTGAACCAGCCTTCTTCTTAGACTGTCAAGAGACTTTAGGAAAATCCAATGCTACTTTCATGAATCAACATTTTTGGCACTCCTTGGGATGTACCTCAATATATAGAAGACTATTAAGTCCTTCTTTGTTAGGAGACTTGATGCTTCAATGGTTAAAATGAAAAAAAATGACCTATTTCTAATGCAACTTGAATTGTAGATTTTTAGATCTATTTAAGTACATTACCTCTCTGATCAATATATCAATTCAATTCTTTGTGCTCCACACTTTCTGCTCTGTGATGTTGTGCTCACTGTTTTTTGGTGTCTACAGAATTCCTTAGCTCTCCTTTAGCTTGATTCATCAGTACTATATGAATTTGTTCTTCGTTAGTTTCTCTTCAACATCCTCTTTCTATTCACTCCCCTTTCCTTTTCATGTGATACAAAAATGAACAAAGCTTGTCTCTTATATAGACATGATATTCATTATTTCTTGATTCTTGATTCTTGGCATGAAAAAAAATCCATCCAATTAGATTTAAAGCATAACTCTTGATTTGTCTCATAGTTATCTTCATGCCAACTATACAAATCATCTTTAAATCAATCACTTAACTGTGGTTGAATAAATCAAAGAAAACAACCAGTTAAGTCTATCTTTAGCTCTTGCCAGCTAGATATTTTGTCATTTTCTAAACTCTCTGTTCTATCAGTCAACTCTTTATTTAGTCGTTAGTTACAACTTCTAGTTCTATCAGTGTAACTCTAGTTAACTTTGGGATCTCCATCTGTCAGGAAACATTAGACTTTTACTCATTGGGCAACTCTGTTATTAGCTTGTTGGGCATCCTGTGATTTTGCTTCATCAAGCAACACTATCTTTTGCTTGTCAGGTATCACTATGAATTTTCTTCTTTGCCTTTACCGATGGTGTGCACTCCATCAGTGTTGTCTATCACTTGGTGAATACTTGATATTTATGCATTGTTGAAAGCATAACTTTTGTTCCATTTATTCTCTAAAGTATTTGGCATTATGTACATGACCATACAGATGATATCAAGTTGACATCAATGACAATACAAACCATTAACTAATTTAATGCCTTGCATTATATTCAACTTAACATTGTCAAACATTTAATTAGTTACATGTCATCACCCCCTAACTTGAGTGATAATAAAAGGAGAAAAATCAAGTTTCATTCTCTGAAATATGCAATAATTCAAGGACAATTATGGTGGAGGAGTAAAAAAGGAGAGTTTCTCAAATGTGTGGATCGTGACAGGTCTAATGATCTATTGAAATAAATGCATGATGGTATATGTGGTGGCCATTACATGGCTAAGACTACTGCCCATAAGATTATCAGATTTGGTTTTTGGTGGCCAACAATATTCAAGGATGCTCACCAATATGTTAGAAAATGTGATGCTTGTCATAGATTTTTAGGCAAGTTAAAGTTTGGTGAGAATCTTCCCTTGAAGCCTACTATAGTTGAGGCACCTTTTCAGAAATGGGGAATGGATTTCATAGGTGAGATCCCTAATAAATCTAGTGGAGGTCATTCATGGATCCTAGTGGAAACTAATTATTTCACCAAGTGGGTGGAAGCAATTCCAACTAGAAGAGCCACAAGTAGGGTTGTGATTGATTTTGTAATGCAAAACATGCTGACAATATTTGGTTTCCCAGAAACCATTATGGTGGACAATGTTATGTGCTTCAAATCAGAGGAATTCATTGATTTTTTTCATAAATATGGGATTCAGATTTCTTACTCTTCCCCATATCACCCCCAAGGAAATGGTTAGGCTGAATCCAGTAACAAGAGATTGATAAATATTATCAAGAGAGTTTTGGATGAAAACAAGAAGGCCTGGGATTCCAAATTGCAGCTTTCTCTATGGGTAGATAGAGTATCAGTAAAGAAGACTATTTGATATGCACCTTTTGACTTAGTATATGGTATCCATGCCAGATTACCATAGAATACCTTTTTGTAAATGTATAAATTCATCCAAGCATATGATAATGATCTAGAAGATGATATGGGGATTAGGTTGGAGAATTTGATACAGGTTGATGAGTCAAGAAGGGAAGCACATGATAGAAATATCAAATTGCAATTGCAGTCCAAAGATTTGTTTGACAGGAGAACCATTGATAGGAAATTTGAGGCTGATGACATGGTTTTAGTGTGGAATGCCAAAATAGAAGAAAAAGGAAAACATGCCAAATTTGATCCTATATGGTTGGGACCATATATAGTTCATAGAAGATGGTGTTCAAATTCATATGTGTTAAAGGACTTAATTGGAAACATGCTGGAATTTATGGTTCATGGGCAATTTTTGAAATTCTACTTTTCTTAAGGAGTAAGAATTCGTGAACAGGAGTGTTTGTATATATTATTTTCTACTTTTCTGTTGGTTAGTTAGGTTTCCTTTCCATTTTTTGGGTGGTATCCTTTTTCTCAAAGATTTGGATGCTTGTTATGCCTACAAGAGGCATACATCCCCAATTAGATCCACTATTAGGACTGTTAAGAAATTAGGGCTTTCATGGCTCTAGCAACCGAAGATGGTGAAAAGGCATTAAAATGAGATGCTCAGTTTACACTGGTTTTTCAGGCAATACTAGCACTCAATTTACACTATATTGATGGGTGATGTTATTAGTATCACTTGGTAATATTGCTCAGTGTTGACTCTCGGTAATTTCACTCAGTTTTTCTACTCAGGGTTTCTCTCCAGTGTTCGAGTGGTTCTTGCCTATTTTTCATACAAGATGATTGCAGAGGTTTTTTGTGGTTGTATTTTGTTCCCTCTTAGTCACCTTTATGGTGTTAGAATAGTTAGTTTGATCTTGGTGCCTTTTCTGGTTTGATTTTTTTTGAAGTTCCCTAGGACTTATGTCCCACATTGGTAGTGCATTGAGGAACTTTGATGTTTTTATATCCTAGCACTAAATAGTTATGTTCCCAAAAGGCATGCATATTTTTTGACATGGTTGAGGCCGACAGATAGTGATGTGGGTGATTAGTTGGATGGATAGAAAGTATGTTTTGGTGGGCCCAAGTTAGAAGATGCTCAGGTGACATGGTCAAGGATTGCTAGATGGTAGCAAGGTGCGATGGCATAGTCTGAGTCAGCACAGGTCTAGTCAGATCACGTAGTAGCGCAGGTGTGACATTTGACAGGTTTTATATGTGGTGAGCTAGGTTAGATAGATATGTGGTGGAAGTTCCAGCAAATAAGGTGGCTCTAGACGGCACGGATGGAAGAATAGGTTTGCTAAGATCAATCAGATGGATCAAGAATCAATAGTATTTCTCTACTGCGTAAAGGAAAGATGCAAGGAAGATAAGCACCACACACTCAGGAATTGCATGAGATATGTCCAGATTCATGATAAGGTAAAAAAAGTGGGGCCTACATAGAAAAATGTAGACAGATGGTTTTGAGGGCCCAATGGGATTTTTCCATGTGGTCGTCAACATAGTTTGACCAAGCAAAGTTAACTTTTCTTTTATTTGATGCCCAAGTTACTAAAGGTTCACTGATGGCCCTGTTTAAAAGTTGAGAGAGGGTCTTAGTATTGTTCGTTGATGTCTTTTTTGACACCACCTATGACTGTTTGAAAAAAAAATCAAATTTTTAATTCTTTTACTGCAGGGTTTTGATGCCCGACGACGGGTGTTTTATCTCAGCGCACCATTAATGTTTCAATCTGATCTTTTGGGTCAATTTTTCACACCTGTTGAGCAATTTTTGGCTGGAGATCTGATAGTGCTACAAGTATTTATGTTTGAAGTGATACAATTGATGACATGTAACTAATTAAATGTTTGATAATGTTAAGTTGAAAATAATGCAAGGTATTAAATCAGTTAATGATTTGTATTATCATTGATGTCAACTTGATATCATCTGTACGGTCATGTATAAAATGCAAAATACTTTAGAGAATCAATGGAACAAAGGTTATTCTTTTAGCAATGCATAAAAGTCAAGTATTCACTAAGTGACAGATAACACTGATGAAGTGCACACCATCAGTAAAGGAAAAGAAGAAAAGTCACAATGATACTCGATGAGCAGAAGACAGCATTGCCCAACGAAGCAAAACCACAGGATGCTCGACGAGATAAAAGTAGATTTTCCCGACAGACGGAGATCCCAAAGCTAACTAGAAGTCACACCGACAAAACTGACAGTTGTAACCGATGACTAACTAAAGAGTTGACTGACAGAACAGAGAGTTCATAAAATGACAAAATATCTAACTGCCAAGAGCTAAAGATAGACTTAACTGGTTGTTTTATTTATTTTATTCGAGTAGAGTTAAGTGATTGATTTAAAGAAGATTTGTACAGTTGGCATAAAGATAACTACGAGATAAATCATGAGTTATGTTTTAAATCAAATTGGCTGGATTGTTTTTCACTCCAAGAATCGAGAATCAAGAATCAAGAATCAAGAAACAGTGAATATCATGTCTATATAAGAGACAAGTTTAATTCATTTTCATATCACATGAAAAGTGATTAAGGGGAGTGAATAGAAAGAGGATGCTAAAAAGAAATTGATGAAGAACAACTTCATGCAGTACTGATCAATCAAGCTGAAGTAGAGCTAAGGAATTCTACAGACACCGATGAACAGTGAACACAGCATCACAAAGAAGAAATTATGGAGCACAAAAGAATTGAATTGATACATTGATCAGAGAGGTAATGTACTTAAAAAGATCTAAAAATCTACAATTCAAGTTGCATTAGAAACAGGTCATTTTGTTTAAGTTTAACCATTGAAGCATCAAGTCTCTTAACAAAGCAGGACTTAATAGTCTTCTATATATTGAGTTACATCCCAAGGAGTGCCAAAAAGGTTGATTCATGAAAGTAGCATTGGATATGCCTGATGCCTATTAACAATCTAAGAGAGAGGCTGATTCAAGGATGGTAGCATTAGATGCCTGATACTAAGTGACAACCTATATGTGTAAAATCCTCTAACAAAGTCACACTTAACAGTGTTTTTGTAACCTTTAACAAGGTTGGCTCTTAACAGGGCTCACTTCAGAAGAGTGAAAATTTGGGGTACCGGTCCCAGTGGTTTTTCCCTTAACAGGGTTTCCACGTTAAAAATTCATGTTTTATGTGTGTATGATTCATTTCTTTATTGTTTTGTATCTGACATAGTTAACACTGGATATACTCTGCATATTTACTATATTTCAATAAATAGTTATACTTCTTATCACTAATCAAGGAGAATAAGGGCAGCCAAGGAAAACCGACAGACAGTTAATCATTATAAGTATTTCATGGCATGCATCTTGTAGGGACATAATAATCTTAGATTTATTTTATTGGTGGTTAGATTAAGGATAAAATTTTGAGGCCACTGATTCACCTCCCCCTCCCTCTAAGTTATTACTAACAAGTGGTATCAAATCTTGTGTGCTTAGAAATAAGGTTTCAAGACCTAAGTCAAATATCACAAGATGAACAGACAAGATGTGCCCAAGTTGAACAAAGATAATTTTGCTTCATGGAAAAGCAACATAAGACTCCACTTATCAGGTATTGGTAATGATGTTACTCAATTCCTTGAAAATGAATATGTGTTGCCCACAGGAGCACCAACGAATGAAAAAATGAGAGAGAAGCATGAACATAATGGCATGATGATAGATCTTGCTTCCTCACTCTTCGATGCTAAATTTGAAGATGTCAAAGAATGCAAAACTACAAAGTAGATGTGGGACAAATTAAAACTTGTACATGGTGGTGACAAAAATGTTTTGAGAGCCAAGGTAGAAAGCCTTAGAGAAAAGTTTGATGATCTCAAAATGAAAGAATGAGAAAACATCACTCAGTATAGCACAAGAATTAAAGAGGTAGTCAATGCTATCCAAGGAGTTGGAGGTGTATTGGAAGAAGATACAGTGGTAAGTAAAATTCGAAGAACCTTACTGCCTACTTATGCTATTAGAGTATCTACCATTCAAGAAATGAGAGCAGTAGAAAATAGAAATGTTACTCTAGACATTTTAAATGGAAGACTGATTTCATTTGAGATGATTAACTTTGATAATAGTGTCTTACCAAACATAGAGTCTGCATTCAAAACTTCTATGAGAATAAGTAAATCAAGTCACAAAAACACTATGAGAAAAGAAAGTGATAGTGAAAGTGAAGAAGATGATCTTGATGAAATAGAAGCACTTATGGCTAGAAGAATGCAGAGAGGCAAAGGTAAATACAAAGGTAAATTATCACTTGTTTTTTTTAATTGCAAAGAGATTGGACATTTTTCTGCAAGATGTACTAACAAAAGAAAAGATGACAGAAGTAATGAGAGATCTTTAGAAAATAAGTCTGACAGAGGTGATTACAAAAGCTATCAAAAATTAGAAAGAAGAGATACCTGAGACCATAAGGATAAAGGAAAGAAGGTCAGCTACCTAGAAAAATGCAAGGATGATGATACTAACACCGAATCTAATGAAGACATCAAGATGGTGTTTGTGGCTGTAAAGGATGATTCAAATGATTATGAAGAAAGGTATGTAGAAATAGCTCTCATATCTAAAATTAGAAAAAATGATGTTTGGATCATAGATAGTGGCTGCACTCATCATATGAATGGTGACAACCAAAATTTTGAGACTTTTGAATACTACAAGGGTGGATCAGTAAGAATGGGAAACGACACACCTTGTCCAGTTGAAGGTAGAGATACAATAATGTTGAATAACCAGATAAATTGTGAGAATTATTATTGGGTAAATGGATTGAATTATAATCTATTAAGTGTTTCTCAGTTGAATAATTCAGGTCACAAATTAGCATTTGAAAACAAAAAGGAAAAGATCTTCAACAAATCTAGAAATCATATTGGTATCGGTGAGCAGACAAAAGGTAACTTATTCTATCTAAATGATACTGACTCCACTTGTTTGATTGCTACAAATGAAGACATATGGTTATGGCAAAAAAGACTGTGTCATGTGAACTTTGACAACATGATAAAAATTAGCGAAAAGAGAAATGTCAGAGGCTTATCAACAATGATCAAGCCTGACAACATCATGTGTAAAAACTATCAAAAAGGTAAAATGACAAAGTCTAGTTTCAAAAGCAAAACCCATACATCTGATGCAATTATAGAATTAGTCCATACTGACTTATGTGGACCCATGAGGACAAAGAGTTATTATGGAGATAGATACTTTGTTCTCTTTGTTGATGATTACTCTAGAATGATGACAGTTATGTTTCTAAAAGATAAATCTGAAGCATTCAAGATGTTTAAATGGTATAAGGCCATGGTAGAAAAACAAAGTGGTAAGGATCTGAAATTTTTGAGATCAGATAGAGGAGGTTAGTTTATATCAGATGAATTCACTAACTTTTGTAATGAGCATGGTATAAAAAGATAGGTTTCTGCACCAAGAACACCACAGCAAAATGGGATTGTTGAGAGAAGGAATAGAACAATAATTGATTGTGCTAGAACACTGATGATAGAAAAAGGCATCACCCAAACATTCTGGAGGGAAGCTGTCAGTACTATTGTTTACACACTGAATAGAGTACAATTGAAGAAAGACACAAAGAAGACACCTTATGAGCTATGGTATGGATACACACCCAATGTGAGTTATTTCAAAAATTTTGGCAGTCAATGTTATATCTTAAAAGATGATAGAAATGGAAAAATTGACTCCAAGAGTGATGAAAGAATTTTTCTAGGGTATTCTACCAAGAGAAAGGCTTACAAATTTTCTAAACAAAGCCTCTAACAAAATTATTGAAAGTGCAAATGTAAAGATAGAGGAATTTGCAGAGAAGAATAAACAAGAAAGCACTAAAGAACAAGAGGACTACAATAAGTTCACTTACAATGAAGAACCTAAAACTCTACCCTACCAACAATGTAGAGCCCTTGAGCTACAAATCATTTCTCCCAAGCATCAGGATGCAAATACCGACGGTCAGGATAATGATCAAGATAATGTGCAAGGTGACGAACAACAAAATGAAGATAAAAATATTGATGAAGCTAATAAACAAAGAACTGTACTTGTACTTGCAAGATATGTAAGAAGGAACCATCCAGAGGTCTAGATCATAGGAGATAAGAAAGCTAGTACAAGAACAACAAGTAAGTCTTTAAACTCAAATTGTTTAATTTGTGAGTTTGAGCCAAAATCTATCAATGCTGCACTAGATAATGAGGAATGGATAAGTGCTATGAATGATGAGATTGAGCAAATTGAGAAGAAAAAAACATGGTCACTTGTGCCAAGACTAGATGACAAGAATGTCATTGGTACAAAATGGATATTCAGGAAAAAGTTGAATGAGAATGGAGAAGTAACAAGGAACAAAGCAAGGCTAGTATGCAAAGGGTATGCACAAGAAGAAGGTATAGACTATGGAGAGACCTTTGCACCTATTGCTAGGCTAGAAGGAGTAAGAATATTACTTTCTTATGTTGCATTCAAAGGATTCAAGGTATACCAAATGGATGTCAAGTTAGCATTCCTAAATGGACTACTTGAAGAAGAAGTATACATTGAACAACCAGAAGGGTTTGTTGATCCAGACAAGAGGGACATGGTATGTAAACTTCACAAAGCCTTGTATGGATTGAAACAAGCTCCAAGAGCCTGGTATGAATTACTTCATTCTAATCTAATAAGTATTGGATTCGTAAGGACCAGTGAAAATAGTAATCTTTATTTAAAGGAAGATATTGATGCTAACACCTTGATTGCTGAAATATTTGTTGATGACATCATATTTGGAGCCAATGATATGCTATGCAAATCATTTGCTGATGAGATGAGCATAGAGTTTGAAATGTCTATGTTTGGAGAGATCAAGTTCTTTCTTGGTCTACAGATCATTCAACAAAGTGAAGGTATTTTCATTACACAGTCCAAATACATCAAAGAGGCCCTGAAAATATTCAAGATGGAAGATTCCAAACCAGTTGGAACACCGATGGCTACTAAATGTAAGTTGACAAAAGAAGACAAGAAAATAGAGGTAAATCAAACTTTGTATAGATCAATGATTGGAAAACTCATGAATGTTTTACACACTAGACCAGATATTGCACATGCAGTGGAAATTATTGCTAGATTTTTTGCTAACCCCAAGGAATCACATATGACTATTGTAAAAATAATTCTAAGATATCTGAAGAATACTGAGGAATTCGGCTTGTGGTATAGAAGAGAAGGAAAATTTGAACTTAAGGTGTTTACCTATGCTGATTGGGCTGGAAATCTTGATGACCGAAAGAGAACAACTAGAGGGGCATTCTTTATGGGTGACAGACTTGTCACATGGATTAGAAAGAAGCAAGGATGCATCTCACAGTCTACTACAGAAGAAGAATATGTTGCTGCTACTACAAATTGCTCAAATATTGCATGGATCAAATAGTTACTGGAAGGTATACATATGAAGATCTTAGAATCAGTGACTATTTATTGTGATAACACCAGTGAAATAAACATTTCCAAGAATCCAGTCATGCATGCAAAAACTAAACACATTGTGATCAAGTATCATTACATAAGAGAACAAGTTCAAGAAAAAGAGGTGATACTTGACTATGTGCAATCCAAAGAACAATTGGCTGATATATTCACCAAGCCACTGCCCAAGGATATGTTTGAGTACTTGAGAAAAAGACTATGTGTCAAACCCTTGTCTACCAGTTAATAAAATGACTGAAGGCTGCATCAACCTACATATTCTCATAATATCATTCATGGTGATGCAAGAAAATAGGATGAACTTCAAAGCAACATCTATATACAACAGGTATATATCATAACTGAGCACCAGAACATATTGATGTATTACTGATGGATAAGGGAAATTCAAGGAATATATTATGGATGGAGAGAAAATATTGCTTGACATGAATGTCAGATACTTGTAAAATATTTGTTTGGCATTGCTGTCAAAGGGATAGAGTTTATCCATATTATCATAGTCTTAAGAAAAAGAAGAAAGATTATCCATTATCAGATTACTCCAACAAGGAGAGATCGTATCCATAGGGAGAGAGTTTGTATGAAGGAGTTAATACAAAGGAAGAGTTGCTGACAAGAGAGAAAGACATCAAATGTGAAGAATGGTCAAAAGAAAGATATTGACAGAAGGAGAGGACACAACACATTAGAACAAGAAACACAAAGAGCTGCAAGAATCAAATCTAAGCTAAAACAGAGCTTACCGGCAATCAGACATTTTTATCGGTTATCAAAACAAACTGTTTGGCAGTTTCATGAATCTCAATAAATTATATTTCATATTGTATTAGAAATAGTATAGTGTGATAATATAAGTTTGTTTCCATTAATGCCAAAGGGAGAGATTGATGAAATGTAACTAATTAAATGTTTGATAATGTTAAGTTGAAGATAATGCAAGACATTAAATCAATTAATCATTTGTATTGTCATTGATGTCAACTTGATATCATCTATACGGTCATATATAAAATGCCAAAGACTTTAGAGAATAAATGGAACAAAGGTTATGCTTTTAGCAATGCATAAAATTCAAGTATTCACTAAGTGACAGATAACACCGATGGAGTGCACACCATCGGTAAAGTCAAAGAAGAAAAGTTACAGTGATACCCAACGAGCAGAAGACAATGTTGCCCGATGAAGCAAAACCATAGGATGCTCGATGAGATAAAAGTAGAGTTTCCTGATGGACGGAGATCCCAAAGCTAACTAGAAGTCACACTGACAAAACTGACAATTGTAACCAATGACTAACTAAAGAGTTGACCGATGGAATAGAGATTTCAGAAAATGACAAAATATCTAGCTAGCAAGAGCTAAAGATAGACTTAACTGGTTGTTTTCTTTTTTTTATTACTCCAGAGTTAAGTGATTGATTTAAAGAATATTTGTACAGTTGGCATAAAGATAACTACAAGATAAATCAGGGGTTATGCTTTAAATCAAATTGGCTAGATTTTTTTTCACACCAAGAATCAAGAATCAAGAATCAAGAAACAATGAATATCATGTTTATATAAGAGACAAGTTTAATTCATTTTCATATCACATGAAAAGGGATTAAGGGGAGTGAATAGAAAGAGGATGCTAAAAAGAAACTGATGAAGAACAACTTCATGCAGTACTGATCAATCAAGATGAAGTAGAGCTAAGGAACAGACACTGACGAACAGTGAACACAACATCATAGAGAAAAAAGTATGGATCACAAAAGAATTGAATTGATACATTGATCAGAGAGGTAATGTACTTAAATAGATCTAAAAATATGCAATTCAAGTTGCTTTAGAAACAAATCATTTTGTTTTAGTTTAACCATTGAAGCATCAAGTCTCTAAATAGAGAAGGACTTAACAATCTTCTATATATTGAGGTACATCCCAAGGAGTGCCAAAAATGTTGATTTATGAAAGTAGCATTGGATATGCCCAATGCCTATTGACAATCTAAGAGAGAGGTTGATTCAAGGATGGCAGCATTAGATGCCCGATACTAAGTGACAACCTATATGTGTAAAATCCTCTAACAAGGTCACACTTAATAGTGTGTTTGTAACCTTTAATAGGGTTGGCTCTTAACAGGGCTCACTTTAGAAGAGTGAAAATTTGGGGTATCAGTCCCAGTGGTTTTTCCCTTAACAGGGTTTTCACATTAAAAATTCATGTGTTATATGTGTATGATTCATTTCTTTATTGTTTTGTATTTGACATAGTTAAAACTGTATTTATCGGTATACTCTGCATATTTACTATATTTCAGTAAATAGTTATACTGCTTATCGGTAATCAAGGAGAATAAGGACAGACAAGGAAAACTGACAGACAATTAATCATTATAAGTATTTCATGGCATGCATCTTGTAGGGACATAGTAATATGAGGTTTATTTGATTGGTGGTTATATTAAGGATAAAATTTTGAGGCCATTGATTCACCCCACCCCCCTCTCAGTTATTACTAACAACAGTTAGGTTTTTTGACCAGATTATTTCTTCTTGGCGCCACCTAGTCTTTTCTTCATTAATGAGGGCATTCCTTGGTGTCATGAATTTGATTTCTTATTGACATCAGATGTACTATGTTTACATCTAAGGGATGACTATGATTTCTATATCTGATTTGCATAGGGCAAAGGGAAGTTTTTAGGGTTTCATTTTGTTTTTAGAATTGAATTCTTGTATCTAATGATTGTAACCCTAACTCTAAATGGTCAGATTCTTGTTGCATTCCTATTGATATAAAGGAATTTTGAGGACCATTTAGAGGGGCTGGAAAATTGGGAGAAATATTGAAGAGCATTAGGCTTCTATTTTGTTTCCAGTCTAGAACATAGCAGATGTAATTTCAGATTGTATCAAGGTAGAATTGAAAGTTATTTCATCTCTTGCATATTTTCATATTGTATATCTCCTTGTCATATTGAATCAAAAATTAGTTTCATCATACTTAATATATTTTTTTCTCATATTTAAGTCGCTCCTTTGTGTTACTGAGTTGCAAGTTTTCTGACTTACTGCATGAGTCTTGCTTATGCATATGTGTATTCCATAGGTATTTGATTTTAGGTCAAACTAATTCCTTTGGAAATTACATTGATTTAGTTTGGATATCTATTTGAGGATCTTGTAGTGTGTGATTTTGAGAATTCGTATATTCATGGCTTTGAATCATTGCCTATAAGGTGTTTCAGTTTCAGTATTGCATTTAGGATTTAGCCCAATGGATAAGGCATTGATCTAGGATTAGCATTTCTATTGAGATGCATATCTGAATGGTTTGGCTATGTTTTGTCCCTAAAATTTATATCAAACTCTGTTAGTAATAAATGAGAGGGGGGGTGAATCAGTGGCCTCAAAAATTTATCCTTTAAACTTTAATCCACCAATTATTACACCTCAGATTATTAAGTCCCTACAAGATGTATGCCTTGAAATACTTGA
>MU225762.1:625727-637024 GCA_018584345.1 Thuja plicata
CTCGTCGGGAATCCTATGATTCTGCTTCGTCAAGTAACACTGTCTTCTGCTCGTCATGCATCACTTTGACTTTATCTCTGTCTTTATCGGTGGTGTGCACTCCGTCGGTGTTGTCTGTCACTTAGTGAATACTTGACTTTTATGCATTGCTGAAAGCATAATCATTGTTCCATTGATTCTCTAAAGTCTTATGCATTATGTGCATGACCATGCAAATGATATCGATTTGAAATCAATGACAATACAAACCATTACCTGATTTAATGTCTTGCATCATCTTCAACTTAACATTATCAAACATTCAATCAGTTACATGTCATCAAACTCATTTACAAGTTCTTTATAGTTACAGTTGTTCTTCTTATTCCACCCATGGTAGTGGAGGGTCAATGAATGCTAGGTTGGCATTCAGTAATTAATTTCCATTCATATTTTGTTCAAAATCCAGAGGTTAAAGGTGTGTGAAGAGTTGAGTTTAGTCTGGATTAGGTGTATCCACCTTGGTTTTGTAGAGCCAGAAGTGTAGAGGGCAGTCTTGTCCCTATAGTTGATCCAGTTGTCTTGTAAAGCTTTCATACTTGGAGCTAACCACTCCCAACATCATTCTCCAGGCATATTGGTGACTTTAGATAGCATATCAGTTTTTAAACACCAACAAAGGGGATGCAGATTTCTCAAAATTTTATAAGGTATGTATTGATTTTGATAATCATTTTCATAGTAAGGTTGTTGAATATACCCTGCAGAATGGTTTTTATTTAAAGGTAAACAATTGTGTGTTCTAAGGGGATTCATGATGTAAAACCTCATTCAAGAGAAACATAATGGCATCCTAAGTGGTCACTTTGGGTTGAATAAGACCTTAAACCTAATTGAAAGATTCTACCACTAGCCCAAAACATAGAAGGATGTAAGGAGATATGTAGAACAGTGTGTGATATGTCAAAAAGCTAAGGGTGCATCTTCAAATGTAGGACTCTATCATCCCATACCTAAAAGGCCTTGGGAGTGCATAAGCATGGATTTAATAGTGTGATTACCTAGAACAAAGACTTGTTTTGATAGTGTGTATGTTGTGATGGATCGATTTAGAAAGATGATTCACTTTATATCTTGTAAAACAACCCATGATTCCAGTTATATTGCTCAACTCTTCTTTAGAGAAGTAGTAAGGATCCATGGCCTAACAGTCAGCATTGTCTCAGATATTAATGTTAAATTTATGGGACACTTTTGGAAAACACTCTGGAAGAGGTTAGGAACCATGTTAGCACATAGTTCTGCATATCATCCTCAAATGGATGGTCAAACAGAAGTAATCAATAGGGTTCTTGGAAATTTTTGTATGTGTCTGAATAAAGAATATGGTCAAAGGTGGGATCAAGTAATCCCTCAAGGTGAATTTGCCTATAATGACAGTACAAATGGGTCCACATGTAAGAGCCCATTTGAAATTGTATATGGACTTCACCCATGGGGAATTTGTGAGCTCAGAGAGTTAAAAGGTCATGAAGGAGTTAGTGGACATGCAGATGATTTTTCCCAATCTCTGAGAGAGGTCCATGAGCAAGTGAAGAAGACTCTAATGGAAGCCAACCAAAAGCTCAAATCTAAGGTAGATGAAGGGAGAAGATATTTATAGTTTGAAGTAGGAGATTTGGTGATGGTGTATCTCAAAAAAGATAGACTAGAGAAGGGCATTCCAAAAAAGCTTTAGATGAGGATGTTTTTCCCTTGCAAGGTATTGGCTAAGTGTGGTCTTAATGCCTACAAATTAGATCTACCCAAAGATATATCCATCCCTCCTATCTTCAATGTGAAATATTTGACCAAGTACAAAGGTAGAGATGTGCAAGAGCATGAGTATAGTACATACATAGAAAAGGATGTGGAATAACTCAGTATCCTTGTCCAGACCAAGCCTCGAGATGAAAGGATTTTAGATTCTAGAGTTCAAAATGAGACTAGGCACAAGATCTATATTGAACACCTAGTCAATTGGATGCATCAACCTGAGTCAAAGGCTACTTGGATAGAAAAGAGTGACTTCAAGAAGCATGGAATCATTTTAGAGTTCATCACACCTCAGGTAACTTAACTTCCTTGTTGCAGGGGGAGAATGGTGCTGGAGCACCTTAGGGTCCTAGTGAAGATCCTATCAAATTTTTTCTTGTAGGTGGTTATAGAAAACCACCCAAAAATAAGGAATATGATAAAGTCCCAAGGTGTGAGAGATTCATTTAAATAGGAGTGTTTTAGTTTCTTAGTCTTTTATCTAGTCCAAAAGGTCCTAACTAGACTATTTTTACATTAAGGCTAAGAGAGTCAAAGTTGGTCAAAGTGTGGACCAGACTCCAAAATGAGTGCTAAGATGTTAAATAGGGTCTATGCATTATTTTTAATCAAATATGTTGATTATTAGTTTAACTGTGCAAGCTAGGAGCACTAAAATGTCCAAAATGCAAAAATTGTCAAAGTTGCTCATGACAACTTTGCAACTTTGAAAAGTTGCCATGATAACTTTTCTAGAAAAGTGAAAATGGACATAAATGATGTAAAATCCCAAACCTAGGGTCTGAGCACATTTTTGGGGGCTATATAAGCCTAATTAAACCCTAACTGAAGGGTTGGTCATCATATTGTATAGACTACTTGGAAGGAAGAAGCAATTGTTTGGTTATTGTAACATAGTGACACATTTGAGCCTTCATCCACACTAAATGGATTGAATGGTGAATTTTTATGGCATTAAATTTTAGTTCTTTAAATTTAGAGGTGTATTTTTTTTTAAAGTTTGTACATTTCAATAGTAGTTTGTAAATTCTTTTATTTTGACAGGTTCACTATCCTGTACAAAACTAGTTGAATAAAAATGGCTCTTTCTTGATTTCCATCAGTTGAAACCTTATGGCCACCTGGAATAAAGAAGATAATTGTATATACTATTTAAATATGTATTTTAGGTTTTTTATTAACATGTTTTCTATTTTTACCAACAATCCCTAGGCAATTTCATGGTTACCCAACTAGGTGCTTGCAGAGTTGCAAAAGGTTGAAGAAGGAATGGATGGATTGTTTTGTGCCAATGAAAATTTAGAAAAGGCAGAGGGATGAGTCAAGGAATTGTGTTCAAGAGGAGGAGAGAATTTGAGCTCATTTGAATATATTTTGAGCCATTTTGTTGCATAGTAGTCCAGAGACCCTAAAATCCCTTAAAATAGGGGTTTCTTAAAAATTCATTGTACAGACACTTGGGGGAGTCTAAACCTATGAAATCTCAAAGTCTAGGTGGATTTAATAAAGAATCCAAAGTTTTTTAAGTTTCTTATTAAGGTAATTTTTGAGTAATTCCAAGATTTCAAGAATTAGGAGGCCTAATTGGGCAAAAAGGCTATAAGGCCTAAAATATAGGAAACCAAGGAATCGATAGGAAATCCTATAAAAGATTGGTTGAAAGGGTTAAAAAACCTATTGGAAGGAATGGAGAAAGATTTCATATGCCTAATTCCATTCTTTTAAGTAATTTAAAAATAGTTTGCATTGATATGACCTAAGAATGCATAGTGAATATGAAGGAGTGAAATGAGAGTTTGAAGTTGATTGGCGAGATCTAGTGGAGTAGAGGATTGGTAGAAATGTCCTCTGGTTAGGGTAGAGATAAGTACCCTAAGAAGGCTAGGAAGGAGCCTTGAGAAGACCAAGAAATCTCTTTTAAGTTGAATCTCCCCATCACCAACTCATAGGAGGAGAAACATCAAGCACAACAAATGGAACAATAGCTAGTTCCAAACAAGGACAATGTTGTGAAGATAGATCATTGTGTTTTTTACTAGGAGTGATAGATAACATATGAAATAATAGATGGTAAGTCATGATCAATATAAATAGATTCATACATTTCATTGGAATCACTATCATGAATATCATTTTTAGCATCAAGAACAACACCATCAAGAGTATCTTCTTCATCTAGATTAATTATAATAGAATCTAAGATACGAATTACATTGTCATGTTTGTTCTTTTTAATTTTGTCTAAAGGCGCTTCCTCCATTGGCTCAAGCATGGGTTGGTTAAAGGGAATTGAAGCATGAGGAGGTTTATGAGGTGAAGAAATTTTTTGAGAAGCACATGGATGGGCTCTATCATTACGCTTGTGATGAAGATCACAAGAATGAAGGTTGCATTTGGTTTTTCTAGATATTTGGATTAGGATAGGATCAATCAACATCAAGTTCTTTTCTTCTTTAGGAGGAAGAATTTAATGAGCCACACTAGGTTGAAATATGGGTTGAGAATTATGTGTATAAGTAATAGGAAGAGAATTTATAGGTGGTTTAGGAATAATTCCATGTCTAGGATCATCCTTAGTTTTTCTAAGTTCACAAATCTTTTGAATCTTGTAGGCTTGTGGTGCAGGAGCACCTAGGCTAATTCCCATTCTCAATTTTGGTTGTGGCTTGTACTGACCCTAGCCAAGTCAAGTGCAGTTTTTTAGACCTTAGAAGGTCTTGTGAGTTTGTACCTAGGTGGATTTGACTAGGATCAATCCAACCTAGTTGATTTGTGTTTTGATAGTGTTTAGTGCTAGAAAGCCTAAAAAGTGGAAATTTGGGTCTAAAATCCTTCAAGAATTAGGATGGTTTTTAAATGTGAATAAATTGGCCTATATTATGTTTTTACATCATTTTATAAAGTTTGGAGGTCATTAGGTTATGAGTTAACCAAAAATGTAAAAGTTGTCAAAATGTTGTCATGACAACATTTGCAACTTTGCAAAGTTGCATGACAACATTGGAAAGAAAAGATTCCTTTCATTGGTTGAGGCTTGGTAGTTATTGTAAATACCTATAAACATTGTAAAATCATATTAAACCATGAGGAGCCTTATTTCCCAAGGTTAGCTGATGTAAGATTTTGAATTTGAAAGAAGTTGTTCTATTTTAAGTTTTTGTTCACAGTCACCTACTTTTGTGAGTTAGTGTTTGTAGATGGATTGAATAGAAATATATTGTGTTTTATTAATGTATTATGGATAGTTACAATCATCTTTTGTTTTAATCTTAAGTTTATAGGAGTTCATTAGATTATGTTTGTAAAATCTTTTCTATTTTAGCAGTTTGCTAGTGTTGACAGAGCAATTTTGAGAAAAATGGCTCCCCCATAGAATCCAATTGTATATTCCATCATGGTCTAGAGTAATATGGTAGGGGAGCCTCTTTATAGTTTAAATATTATTGGAGGATTTGTGAGAAGCAATTTAGCTATTTTTAGTGGCAAGCCCTAAGCGAGTCATGTCACCCAGTTAGGTGTTTTCCAGTGAACTAATGGTATTTGATTGCAAGGGTGTGATTGAAAGAATGAAACCAAGCATGGTTTTGTAAGAAAAGAGGTCATACAGACACCTCTTAGGAAGATCAGGGCTTTCCCAATCCACTGGGGTACATTTCCAAGTATAAATCACCAAACTGCACCAGAATAGCCCTATTAGCCCTATTTGCCCTTGATTCTAGGAATCCACTGTACGGAGACCTTAGAAACCTAAGACCTAAAAAATATATCATGTTTTGTAAAAGGGTTTAATAATATCAACTTTGTTTTTGGGGTTGTTTGGGATTATTTTGAAAGAAGTGGGAAAAATTAGTCAATTAGGGCTAGAAGGAGTATTAGGCCTAAAAGACCAAATTCACTAAGGGTCTTGAAATTGATTGAGAAATTATTGATACCCTATCCTAATGGGATAAAGTGGAGTCCAAGAAATTTTCCAGGCATTTATTACACCCCCTTCAAAAACTTTTTAAAAGGAAGAGACCAAAAAGGCACTTGGAGTCATCCAAGGAGTATAGGAGAGTAGTGAAACTTGTTGATAGATACCCCTAGGTGAATCATAAAGGTTATCATCTCTTAGAGAGGTTTTGGAGAAGTCCTAAGTCATATAAGGAAGGAATTGGAAGATCCCATAAGTAAGCTAAGGGTCTTGGGAGGACTAGGAAATATTAGTGTCCTAGTAGGCTTGTGTAAGCACACTTGGGAGTCTCTATCAGATTCGTACCAGAGCCTAAGATTTGGCTTGTGGTGAATGTTTCAACTAGAAGAGTCAGTAAGAGGGTATAAAATGGTGGCAAATGTAGAACTTGCAAAGAAACTAGATGATCAAGAAGAAGAGAATAAATTGCTCAGAGATAGATTGGCCCAATTAGAGCATAAATTGGAACAAGTGGAAGAAAAGACTGATGAAGTCAAGGATAAAGTTGAAGGAAAGAGTAAAGAGATAGATTTAGATGATTAGGTCCCTAAAGCTGACACTATCCTTACTGATGAACCCTTCTTTAAGGAATTAAAATCCTTAAGTGGAAAGGCATTGGAAGGATTTCCTATCTTTAGTGGAAAAAAAGAACCAGAGGTATTCCTAGATTGGATTGAAGGACTTGAAAACCACTTTGAGTGTGATGGGATAACAGAAGCCCAAAAGGTAAAAGTGGAAAAGGAAAGACTTAGAGGGTCTACACTCACTTGGTGTAAATTCATCCAAGATGAGAGGGAGAAATAAGGAAAGAAACCCATAGCCACTTGGAAAGATGTGGTAGCCAAAATCAGAGAGGCATATGTGCTAGAAGATTATGAAATTAAATTGCATAAGAAAATGAAAAGTTTAAGGCAAAAGGAATTAGATGTCAACTCTTACACTGAGGAGTTTCAGAGGCTATGTATGAGGTCAAGAGTTGCAGAAGATGAAAGTGTCAAGGTAGCTAGATACCTCAATGGTTTAAGATGGATCATTCAAGATGATTTGAGTCTCCTGACTCCTACCACAGTTCAAAGATGCCACCAACTTGTAGTTAAGGTGGAATAAAAATTGAGGAAGAAACAAGATACAAGCAATACTAGAGGCAGAGGAAGAGGAAGAGATGGCAGAGGCCAAAGAAGTGGATATGGTGGTAGAAGTTCAAAATCCAAGACTCAAGGAGAGATTAAGCTAACTAAATAGCAAGAGGGGAGCTCAAACAGAGGAGGCTTCAATAGAGGAAGAGGCTATAATAGTAATTGGAGAGGAATAAGCAATAGCCAAGGAAGAGTTTCTTGTTTTTCAACCATGAAATGTTATCATTGAAATCAAATGGGACATCCTGCCTAGAGGTGTCCAGAGAAAGGATCTACTTTCCAAGGGAGTGATAAGAGAGTCAACTTTGTTCAAGAAGAATCTAGTGGTGGTAACAAACATCCTAAAGTATCCCTAGAGTTGGAAGAGGGAGAAAATATGATGATAAGGAGAACACTAATTGAATAACTAGTGAGAGAAGAACCAAGCCAGAGAATATTACTATTTAGAGTGAAATAAAAAATAATGGGTAAAGTGTGTAACATTATCATACACTCAGGGTCTACTAACAATATTGTGTCAGAGGAGGCAAATACTAAACTCAAAATGAAGAGGATTCGACATAGTAATTCATACAAGGTTACATGGTTGAACAAAGGACAATATGTCCTTGTGAATAAACAAGCATGGGTAGACTTCTCTATTGGAAGGTACAAAGAAAAGGTATTATTTGATGTCCTACATATGGATTCATGTCACCTTTTACTAGGAAGTTGTTAGGGAGTTTAGAGTCACCTTTAATTTGAACTTTATAAGCTCACTTGTTTATGATAGTCAAAGTCTCACTCTGTTCAATTTCCTAGCTTGTTGTTTCCTCCAAAGCCTTTGTTTCATTCGAGTCTGTCAAATCTAAGCCTTTGGCATCATCAGGTTCAATTCCGGTCTTTTAAAAGTCAATAACTCAAGCTTTCAAGTCATTTGAACCTCTTTGAACTCCAGTTCGAAGTAGTTCAAAGTAGTTCAATGGCGGTCCAAGTCTTTTTATTGCTAACGATGTGTTCCTACAGGAAAGCACGTGACATTTCCCTCTTGTGATGTGGTGAACCTCTTTGAACCCTTTTGAACCTCAGTTCAAAGTAGTTCAAAGTAGTTCAAAAAGGTATGCAAGTAGGATTATTAATGACGAGATGTCTGACAAAACAAGCTGATTGAGATGGCACGATTCTATTTGCTGAGTCAGTGTACAGAAATCAGGGAAATCACTTACATGGGTGAAAATATTTGATTTGAGAGTAAATAATGATGATTGGGGAAGGTGGCGAGTCTTGAAGATATATTTTGATTTGAAAGCATTTATTTTCATGTCACTTGGCATTGAAGGCTTGATTAATGCCCACATGAAGCTATCTCTTCCGAGCTTCAAAATGCAAATAAAAGAAGCTTTGTAAGTTATTTTTCCTTATTATGAATTCACGGACTCTCGGTGCTGGGAAGGCAGTTTGTTCAGATTCAGCTCTTACAGGTAGCTTTTTCAAGCTCTGCTCCTCATTTATGGTTGTTGCTTAAAGTTTAATATTTTGAGCAATGAGCTGGCAAACTCTTCATGTTCTCGTGCAAATATGAAGTCTGTTATGTACTTCTTTGGAAATGTAAAGAACTTAGAATGTAGGGCTCTAGTCATAGCGGACAAAGATCTATTAGGGTTTTTGGTTGACATCATGGCATCAAAGCTCTCTTCTCATGTTGATGAAGAGTCTGTTATAGAATTTTTATCTAGTGGCTTACTAGAAGCAGTCGCATTCCCACCTTTCGTCGTTTGCCCAGAATTAATACAGGAATGCATTAACAGATATGATGCCAAATTGAAGTGTATTTTAAATGCAGAAGGTCAAACCCTAATACCAGTAAATTGTGGAACCATTGCAACAGTTTTTAAGACACCTGATGAGAGTCTAGTTAACTTCACCCCTACCTAGTCTTTGGCTCAATTCAGAGAAAATATTGATAAGAACAGAAGCCATATAGCAAGAAAATGGACCAAAACCAACTACAAAGGCGGGTCGCAGTTACAAAAGTCCCTTACTAAAGATCACATGAACCCTTTGATACATGATATTGTTGTCCTTCACCGTTTAAAGGGTTCACAAAAAGCTTTGTACTTTGAGGAATGGATGTTCTACTTTGTGGAAATTGTTCTAGAGGGTGGTCAACACATAGACTGGGCCGAGATCATAGCTATATCCCTTAGGGATCAACTCAAGAAAACTCAAATGACCAAAAAAGAGTTCTATATGTCCTCATACCTAATGTATTGCTTGGCCTGCACTCAAAACTTATCTCCTATTCAGAAAATTCCTTGGAGCAAAAGTTTGCTTATTCATGAATATTGCCCCTTGTTAAGAAAAGATAAAGTTTTAGAAGACTACAGGAAAGTACATGATGTGTTTTGGGGGAAACTGCACCAAGAACTTGCAGGCGTGTAGAACCAAAGAATTTCAGAGAATGCTCAGAAATTGGTCCAGATATTTGGTAGTTTCTACATTCAATTTCCTTGCTTCACATATATTCGGGTAGGTGGATTTGAAGAGGAACCCCTTAAGTTTCCTCGGTATGCTTTTGATTGTTTTGTACTGGTGGAGGTTTGAGAACAGTTATTTTTTGTTATTAAAAGTGCTCTCCCTAAAGACAAGTGGAATTCTTTGTTTCCAGTGAAGCTAGGCAATTTGTTCTGTAATAGTATGTTGGATGCATCCATTATTGGGAGTAATTTGTTGAATGTTCACATGACCTTTTATGAACCAAGGACAAGGTTTGACAGTAAGGGTTTTTTCAGGAAGACTCTAGGGCTGAGAAAATACCCCTCCCCAAGTTATCATCTTGAAGATTTGTGGGAAAATCTTAGTAATGAGAAGATGGTCTAGGAGTGGGATCGAACCAGACTCACTTTGTCTCAAATCAAGTTATTACAGTTGAGGTTTGATATCAAAGGTGTGGAAGAGGATAGTTCAAAGATTCTATTCCCAACCACCACCTATTCAGAAGTATAAAGTGTCCCAATCATCGATTGGGGCAGGAAAGAATCCAGCGATATTAAGCTTAGAGCCCGCCGTATTTTTGAAGTGACTGAGAGTTGGATTATAGCAAAGAAGAAAGGAGTTCAACTCCCTACCAACACATGCCTTGATACAGAATCACCTATTGAAAGTGTTAAGAAATTTCATGCTAATGTTTCTCCCTTGTTACCAACTTCAGGTGAAATAACATCATTGAAGGAGAAAACAACTTCAGTAAAACACCCTACAGCACCAAGATCGAGGGCAAGAATGAGGTCAGAAAAGAAGAACCAGATGGCTTCAAGAGAACCTGACTATTTATATGTTGATGTTGAGATCAAAAAATAAGACCTCTCATTCATCCCTGATCATCAAGAGAAGGTTCAAGAGGTTCTCACGCAGAATCAAGAGCTATCCCAAGTTGTGAACACACCGGTAAAAACTCCTGATAATCGAATTATGTCTAGTTTGATTCCACCATGGCTCACTAAATCTGTTAATAAGAGAAAAAGTTTCAAACCACTTGCTTTTCCAGTCAAAGAAATTGTCACAAGGTATGCTACCCCCACCCCAAAGGCTAAGAGAATGAAAAGTGACGCAAGGTTGACAACAGATCCATCAACAGGGAAGATTATTACTGAAATTGCCACATTAAAGCCTATGGAAGAGGCGCAGGATCCTAAACCTGAAGATTATGAAATAACAAAAATGGAGTTGGGAGTTCTAAACAGGGATTCTTGTGATCACATCTTCAAATTTTCCACTGACCATATGTTGGGGCAGTCACAGAAAGATGGCAGGGAGAAACGCGAATTAAAGCAAATAGTTTCAATGATGGTAGAATTTCTCTCATCATTGACTGAAGATGGTGTGCTACCTATGGCACAAGCCTCCCAAGGGTTTGACCCCAACTCAGCAGAGAACCAAAAATTGGTCAAACAGGTACAACAAGGAAGAACTTGGACAGAAATGATCAAGGCATGGATTGATGGTATAATAGCAGAAGGAAGCACCTTCATACGGGAGTTCATGAGCACCCGCGCGGATGGTGAAATACTCTTAGAGGAGATTCAGACCTTAATCCCAACATGGGAAAATGAGGCAGAAAATTGTGCAACCATTGTGATGCAAGTACAAGAGATTGAGGATTATGGAGTAGAGCAGTTTTTAAGTGAAAATCCCATGAAATTGGTTGATCCTTGTATGTTGTTTGTCTTAAAGAAAAACTTTGGCTGGAAGAACGCACTATTTGAAGCGGCTATTTCTCAGATGAAAGCTATGGAAAAAGAAGTACAAAAAATTCACTCTGATACCTTAAAGGACATAAAAGTAGTGAACCCCTCGGGCATCTTACAATTTGATGATGGAAATTAGGATGTTGATGCGATGGTTAAGTCTTTTGTTGATGTAATGAACACCTTCAA
>MU225762.1:643935-655939 GCA_018584345.1 Thuja plicata
GAATTGGGGCTCATGTTTCATTACCTCTTGAACTATCCTCGGCAAAACTCCAAGCAGTCATTGAAGATGAGTATTTCAAAGATCCTTTAGAAAGGCGTGTAATGCACTTAAGAAAGTTGGAAGAAGACAGAGAAAACATGGTTGACCATATCACTGAGCATTAGATAAAGGTGAAGCAGATATTTGATATGTGAGCTAGACCTCGTGGTTTTATGGAGGGCGATGAAGTTCTGCTATGGGACAAAGAAGGGCATCAAAGGGATCACATGGGAAGTTTGAATCTCTGTGGAAAGGTCCATTCATTATCTCGAAAGCTCTAGGTTTGAATGCTTATAAATTGTCTTATCTAGATGGTGTTAACCTACCATTTAGTTACAATGGGAAGGATTTGAAACTGTGCAAGCTCTAGGCATCGAAGTCCATTCCCTTTGTACATATTAGTTAGTTTTCAGTGTTTTCAGTTTTTGTGGTGCCTCTCGTTTCTTTTCTTTTCCTTTTGTTTAGTTCGGTCTGCGAAACCAGTATTTTGAGTTCTCTGCATATTGGGCAATCTGCAGTCCCTAGTCAAAGCCAATGTTAGGGGGTTTAGAGTCGCCTTTAATTTGAACTTTATAAGTTCACTTGTTTATGATAGTCAAAGTCTCACTCCGTTCAATTTCCTAGCTTGTTGTTTCCTCCAAAGCCTTTGTTTCATCCGAGTCTGTCAAATCTAAGCCTTTGGCATCATCAGGTTCAATTTCGGTCTGTTAAAAGTTGGTCACTCAAGCTTTCAAGTCATTTGAACCTCTTTGAACCTCTTTGAACTCTAGTTTGAAGTAGTTCAAAGTAGTTCAATAGCGGTCCAATTCTTTTTATCGCTAACGATGTGTTCCTATAGGAAAACACGTGACATTTCCCTCTTGTGATGTGGTGAACCTCTTTGAACCCTTTTGAACCTCGGTTCAAAGTAGTTCAAATTAGTTCAGAAAGGTATGCAAGTAGGATTATTAATGACGAGACGTCTGACAAGACAAGCCGATTGAGATGGCACGATTCTATTTGCTGAGTCAGTGTACAAAAATCAGGGAAATCATTTACACGGGTGAAAATATTTTATTTGAGAGTAAATAATGATGATTGGGGAAGGTGGCGGGTCTCGAAGATATATTTTGATTTGAAAGCATTTATTTTCACGTCACTTGGCATTGAAGGCTTGATTAATGCCCACATGAAGCTGTCTCTTCCGAGCTTCAAAATGCAAATAAAAGAAGCTTTGTAAGTTATTTTTCCTTATTATGCATTTGCGAACTCTCGGCGCTAGGAAGGTGGTTTGTTCAGATTCAGCTCTTACAGGTAGCTTTTTCAAGCTCTGCTCCTCATTTCTGGTTGTTTCTTAAAGTTTAATATTTCGAGCAGTGAGCTGGAAAACTCTTCATGTTCTCGTGAAAATATGAAGTATGTTATGCACTTCTTTGGAAATGTAAAGAACTTAGAATGTAGGGCTCCAGTCATAGCGGACACAGATTTATTAGGGGTTTCGGTTGACATCATGGCATCAAAGCTCTCTTCTCATGTTGATGACGAGTCTGTTATAGAATTTTTAGCCAGTGGCTTGCTAGAAGCAGCCGCATTCCCACCTTCCGCCATTTTCCTAGAATTAATATAGGAATGCATTAACAGATATGATGTCAAATTGAAGTGTATTTTAAATGCAAAAGGTAAAACCCTAATACCAGTAAATTGTGGAACCATTGCAACAGTTTTTAAGACACCTGATGAGAGTCTAGTTAACTTCACCCCTACCCAGTCTTTGGCTCAATTCAGAGAAAATATTGCTAAGAACAGAAGCCATATAGCAAGAAAATGGACCAAAACCAGCTACAAAGGCGGGTCACGGTTACCAAAGTCCCTTACTAAAAATCACATGAACCCTCTGGTACA
This sequence comes from Thuja plicata, assembly GCA_018584345.1. Taxonomy (NCBI): domain Eukaryota; kingdom Viridiplantae; phylum Streptophyta; class Pinopsida; order Cupressales; family Cupressaceae; genus Thuja; species Thuja plicata. Next base: position 645,856 of record MU225762.1, read on the forward strand.
TGATATTGTTGTCCTTCTTCACCATTTAAAGGGTTCACAAAAAGCTTTGTACTTTGACGAATGGATGTTCTACTTTGTGGAAATTATTCTAGAGGGTAGTCAGCACATAGACTGGGCCGAGATCATAGCTATATCCCTTAGGGATCAACTCAAGCAAACTCAAAGGACCAAAAAAGAGTTCTATATGTCCTCATACCTAATGTATTGCTTGGCCTGCACTCAAAAACTATCTCCTATTCAGAAAATTCCTTGGAGTGAAAGTTTGCTTATTCATGAATATTGCCCCTTGTTAAGAAAAGATAAAGTTTTAGAAGACTACAAGAAAGTACACGATGTGTTTTGGGGGAAACTGCACCAAGAACTTGTAGGCGTGCCAAACCAGAGAATTTCAGAGAATGCTCAGAAATTGGTCCAGATATTTGGTAGTTTCTACATTCAATTTCCTTGCTTCACATATATTCGGGTAGGTGGATTTGAAGAGGAACCCCTGAAGTTTCCTCGGTATGCTTTTTATTGTTTTGTACTGGCGGAGGTTTGCAGATAGTTATTTGTTGTTATTAAAAGTGCTCTCCCTGAAGACAAGTGGAATTCTTTTTTTCTGGTGAAGCTAGGCAATTTGGTCTGTAATAGTATGTTGGATGCATCCATTATTGGGAGTAATTTGCTGAATTTTCACATGACCTTTTATGAACCAAGGACAGGATTTGATAGTAAGGGTTTTTCCAGGAAGACTCTAGGGCTGAGCAAATACCCCTCCCCAAGTTATCATCTTGAAGATTTGTTGAAAAATCTCAGTAATGAGAAGATGGTCTAGGAGCGGGATCAAACCAGACTCACTTTGTCTCAGATCAAGTTATTACAGTTGAGGTTCAATATCAGAGGTATGGAAGAGGATAGTTCAGAGATTCTATTCCCAACCACCACCTATTCAGAAGTAGAAAGTGTCCCAATCATCGATTGGGGCAGGAAAGAATCCAGCGATATTAAGCTCAGAGCCCGCCGTATTTTTTAAGTGACTGAGAGTTGGATTACAGCAAAGAAGAAAGGAGTTCAACTCCCTACTGACACATGCCTTGATACAAAATCACCTATTGAAAGTGTTAAGCAATTTCATGCTAATGTTTCTCCCTTGTTACCAACTGCAGGTGAAATAACATCATTGAAGGAGAAAACAACTTCAGTAAAACACCCTACAGCACCAAGATCGAGGGAAAGAATGAGGTCAGAAAAGAAGAACCAGATGGCTTTAGGAGAACCTGACTATTTAGATATTGATGTTGAGATCAATGAAGAATACCTCTCATTCATCCCTGATCATCAAGAGAAGGTTCAAGAGGTTCTCACGTAGAATCAAGAGTTATCCCAGGTTGCAAACACACTGGTAAAAACTCCTGATAATTGAATTATGTCTAGTTTGATTCCACCATGGCTCACTGAATCTGTTAGTAAGAGAAAAATTTTCAAACCACTTGCTTTTCCATTCAAATAAATTGTCACAAGGTATGCTACCCACACCCCAAAGGCTAAGAGAATGAATAGTGATGCAAGGTTGACAACAGATCCGTCAACAGGGAAGATTATTGTTGAAATTGCCACATTAAAGCCTATGGAAGAGGCGCAGGATCCTGAACCTGAAGATTATGAAATAACAAAAATGGAGTTGGGAGTTCTAAATAGGGATTCTCGTGATCACATCTTCAAATTTTCTGCTGACCATATGTTGGGGCAGTCACAGAAAGATGGCAGGGAGAAATGCGAAAAAAAGCAAATAGTTTCAACGATGGCAGAATTTCTCTCATCACTGACTGAAGATGGTGTGCTACCTATGGCACAAGCCTCCCAAGGGTTTGACCCCAACTCGGCAGAGAACCAAAAATTGGTCAAACAGGTACAACAAGGAATAACTTGGACAGAAATGATCAAGGCATGGATTGATGGTATAATAGCAGAAGGAAGCACCTTCATACGGGAGTTCATGAGCACCCGCGCGGATGGCGAAATACTCATAGAGGAGATTCAGACCTTAATCCCAACATGGGAAAATGAGGTAGAAAATTGTGCAACCATTGTGATGCAAGTACAAGAGATTGAGGATTATGGAGTAGAGCAGTTTTTAAGTGAAAATCCCATGAAATTGGTTGATCCTTGTATGTTGTTTGTCTTAAAGAAACACTTTGGCTGGAAGAGCGCACTGTTTGAAGCAGATATTTCTTAGATGAAAGGTATGGAAAAAGAAGTACAGGAAATTCACTCTGATACCTTAAAGGACATAAAAGTAGTGAACCCCTTAGGCATCTTACAATTTGATGATGGAAATCAGGATGTTGATGCGATGGTTAAGTCTGTTGTTGATGTAATGAACACCTTCAAAGAAAGTGAGAAACCAATACTTTGTGACCTCACTAGAACTGCCAACATCAAAGCCATTTTAATCTTGAACTGAGGACAACTGCTGAAACAAGCTAAAAAAATCCAGAAGATGCGATGGGAAAAGAACGCGATGCACGCCAAGTTGGCCGCATTAAAGAATTTGCATGCCCCGCCTACACAGGAATTGCTCCATGTTTTTTGGTCATGGAAGCTGGTGAAGATGGCCACGTTAGAAGATACCAAAGAAAACTAAACTGGATTCAGTTTTATTTTCTTAAATTATCTTTCTTTTAAAACCTTATTTCGAGAACTCTGTTATAACTGGTAACTGTTTCTTTCCATGTTTGTGTCCGAGAAGCCGGGTTTTTTGGGAGGCTTTCTTAGACTGCTGAACTACATAAGCTAGAGCTTAAAACTCTTGAAAGGTTAGAATAGAAAGGGAGGAGGATAGAATTTAGAATAGCGTAAAAGATTTTTTCGATAGTTTAAGTGGCTGATAATATCTAGACTTTGAGCTAGTTATACCTAGATGCTCATGCTGAGATGAATTTTGATTTTTGAAAATCAGATAGTAATATATATTCCTACTTTGCGAGAGTTATATATTGGATCTTTGCATGTATTATTCCTTTTCAGTCATTTAATTTTAGATTTATAAGTTTTAGATCTCTGTAGATGAATACTTAACAGTTTTGAGTCTCTTGGTTATTAAGTTAGTTTAAGCCTCTTTCTGCAAAATAGTTTCCGATTCTTTCAAGGTTTTGCAAGTTTCAACACTATACCTCATCTGTCCAAGAATAGTTGGGAGGTCTTTTTCCTTCTTTTTAGTTAAAATCTTGTATGTTTAAATTGCAAGTATCCATTCTTTGAAAATCTTTGAAAGGGAGTTGTACCTTTGTAAAATTCAAAGGGGAAGCAAAGTAAATGCTTACCCAACTATTGTTTAAGGATTTGTTTTCAAGGGCATAGAGTTATAAAGTAAACATCAAGATTTAGGGAGAACAAATCTGTTAGCCAACAGAAGTCCATGGAAATTTCATATGTAATCCATGCATTATGGAGCCAAGAATGTATATTCTTTCAAGAAAGATGGTGTGACTTTCAAAATACAGTCACTGTTGGAAGGAGAACTAAATCCCACAGGCCCTAATGTTCTATTGGTGAGTGAAAATAAGTTCCTATAAGCTCTAGAAGAAGGAGAGGGAGTAGTATATTCTTTTATCTTGAAGCCAAAGGAAGAAGATGTAGAGAAGATAGTCAACAAGACAGAGATTCCAATAGAAGTACAAGAGTTTCTTAAGGAGTACAAAGACATTGTCAATGATGGACAACCAACAAGCCTACCCCCCTAAGAGAGATATTAGTCACAAAATAGACTACATTCCTAGAGATAACCTACCTAATAAGGCTTCCTATAAGATGACCCCTCAACAAAATGAGGAAATTGCCAAGAAAATCCAAGAGCTCCTAAACCAAGGCCTCGTTAGAAAGAGTATAAGCCCATGTGTTGTTCCCACTATCTTAGCACCCAAAAAGGGAGGAACTTAGAGGCTATGCACTGATTCTAGAGTCATTAATAGAATCACCATTAGGTATAGATTCCCTATCCCTAGGATAGAAGACCTAATGGACTATTTAGGAGGAGAAAAGTACTTTACTAAGATTGACCTAAAGAGTGGTTATCATAAAATTAGGGTCAAGGAGGGAGATGAATTGAAGACTATCTTCAAAACCATAGAAGTTTTGTATGAATGGAATGTGATGTCATTTGGGCTATCAAATGCCCCATCTACATTCATGAGGTTGATGAACAAATTTCTCAAGGACTATATTAATAAGTTTGATGTAGTATATTTGGATGATATCCTAATCTTTAGTAGGACTAAAGAAGAACATTTAACACATCTACAAATTGTGTTTAAGAGACTACATGAAGAAAAGCTAATGATCAATCTAGATAAGTGTGAGTTCTTAAAGTAGGAGCTAGTGTATCTTGGGTTTTTTTTGTCTCAAGGAAACCTTAAGATGGATCCAAGAAAGGTAGAAGCCATCATTAATTGGCCTACCCCCAAAACTGCAAAAGAGGTGAGAAGCTTTCATGGCTTAGCTCAGTACTATTGGAAATTCATTGAGCAATTTATTGCAATTTGTGATCCTATGTTGGATACCATAAAAGGTGGGATAAAGATGAAATTTGTATGGAATGAGCAATATAACCAAGGATTTGATTTGTTGAAGAAGAATATTTCCACTCAACCTATCTTAACACTACCAAGTTTTGAGAGACTCTTTACAGTTGAGTGTGATGCTAGAAATGTTTCTATTGGGGTTGTCTTAAGCTAAGAATGAAGACTAGTGGCTTTTCCCAGTGAGTTTCTCAATGATGCAAAGAGGAAGTATTCTTCCTATGACTTAGAGATGTATTCTCTAGTCCAAGCACTAAGGAAATGGAGGCACTATTTTCTTCCCAAGGAATTTGTTGTGTATTCAGACAACCAAGCACTTAGTTTTTTGAACTCCCAAGACAAGATCAGTCACAAACACATGAAATGGGTGGAGTACTTGCAGTCTTACACCTTCAACATCAAGCATAAGAAGGGATTGCAGAACAAAGTAGCTGATGGACTTAGTAGGAGACTTCTAACAGTACAAGAAGTACAATTGCACAGCATAGGCATTGAGAGTTTCAAGGACTTGTATGCAAAAGATGAAGACTTTACAGAGATATACAAGGTATGTAAAGAAAAAAAGAATCAGTTCCATGGAGATTTTTCTGATTATACCTTGCAAAGTGACTTTTTATTTAAGGGAAGTCAGCTATGTGTCCCTAGAGAATCAATTAGGGAAAATATGATTCATGAGAAGCATAATTGGGCACTTAGTGGTCTCTTTGGAGTCAATAAGACCCAAGAGTTAGTGCAGAGGTTTTATTTTTGGCCTAGAATGAGTCTAGATATCAGAAAGTATGTGGAGTGTTGTGTAGTGTGTTAGAAAGCCAAGGGCACATCCTCCAATGAAGTCCTTTATCAAACTCTCCCCATTCCAAGTAGACCTTGGGACTGCTTGAGTATGGACTTTGTTGTAGGATTGCCAAGGACAAAACAAGGATTTGATAGTATATATGTCATAGTAGAAAGATTCAGAAAAATGGCACATTTTGTCCCTTGTAAAACCATACATGATTCTTGTCAAATTGCACATCTTTTTCTTCAAAGAGGTGGTGAGAATCTATGGGTTACCCTTAAGCATAGTTTCAAATAGAGGCACAAAATTCATGAGTCACTTTTGGAAGACACTATGGTGAAAATTGGGAACCAATCTATCCTTTTGTTCTTCATATCACCCTCAAACAGATAGTCAAACTAAGGTGGTAAATAGAAGTCTAGGGAACCTATTGAGGTGTCTCACTAAGGAGTATGGTCAAGCTTGGGATCAACTATTAGGACAAACAGAATATGCTTACAATGATACAATAAACAAGACCATTGGAAGGAGTCCATTTGAAGTTGTCTATGGAATACATCCTAGAGGGATATTTGAACTTGGAGAGTTAAAGGATGGAGCCAAAGGGAGTGGCTATGCAGAAGACTTTGCACACTCCATGAAGGAGGTGCATGAATCAGTAAGGAAGACATTGACAGAGAACACTACAAATATTAAGTAGAAGGTGGATGAAAGGAAGAAGGAAGTACAATTCTAGGTGGGGAATCTTATAGTGGTCCATTTGAACAAGGCAAGGTCACATAAGGTAGTGCCAAACAAGTTACAGATGAGGAGATTAGGACCATGTACTATTTTTGCCAAATATGGAAACAATGCTTATAAATTTGAGCTCCCTGAGGATATTAGTTTGTCTCCAGTCTTCAATGTTATAGATCTAGTCCTTTATAAGGGGTCTACTTCAAATCTAGATCAGAGCCTTACTGAGGTAATACATGAAGTGGAGGACCTGAAATTAACCCCTACACCATCCAAGAAAGAAGAGAATGTGCTTGATCATAGCCTACAAGAAAACTAGACAAAGGACTTACTATGAACATCTGATAAAGTGGCATGTCCAAGGAGATGTAGAGGCCACTTGGATCAAAGAGACAAAGTTTAAGAAGTTGGGAATTTATTCCAACTTGCTCAATCCAAGGGTGGATTGAAATCATTTTATTTGGGGAGTATGGTGTAGGAGCACCTAGGCTAACTCCCATTCTCAATTTTTATTGTGGCTTGTACTGACCCTAGCCAAGTGAGGTGTATTTTTTTAGACCTTATAAGGTCTTTTGAGTTTGTACCTAGGTTAATTTGACTNTTTTTATTGTGGCTTGTACTGACCCTAGCCAAGTGAGGTGTATTTTTTTAGACCTTATAAGGTCTTGTGAGTTTGTACCTAGGTTAATTTGACTAGGATCAATCCAACCTAGTTGATTTGTGTTTTGATAGTGTTTAGTGCTAGAAAGCCTAAAAAGTGGAAATTTGGATCTAAAAGACTTCAAGGATTAGGAGGGTTTTTAAATGTGCCTAAAATGGCCTATATGATGTTTTTACATCATTTCATAAAGGTTGGAGGTCATTAGGTTATGCTTTAAGCAAAAATGTAAAAGTTGTCAAAATGTTGTCATGACAACATTTGCAACTTTGCAAAGTTGCATGACAACATTGGCAAGAAAAGATTCCTTTCTTTGGTTGAGGCTTGGTAGTTATTGTAACTGCCTAAAAACATGGTAAAATCATATTAAACCATGAGGAGGCCCATTTCCCAAGGCTAGATAATGTAATAAATATTTTGAATTTGAAAGAAGTTGTTTTGTTTTGAGTTTTTGTTCACAGTCGCCTACTTTTGTGAGTTAGTGTTTGTAGATAGATTGAATAGAAATATCTTGTGTTGTATTCATATATTAGGTATATTTACAATCATATTTTTTTTTTATCTAAAGTTTCTATGAGTTCATTAGATTAAGTTTGTAAAATCTTTTCTAGTTTAGCATTTTGTTGGTATTGACAGGGCAGTTTTGAGAAAAATCGCTCCCCCATAGAATCCAACTGTGCATTCCATAATGGTCTAGAGTAATATTTTAGGGGAGCCACTTTATATTTTAAATTTGAGTGGAGGATTTTTGAGAATCAATTTATCTATTTTTAGTGCCAAGCCCTAGGCGAGGCTTGTGCACCCGGTTAGGTGTATGCCAATGAACTAATGCTATTTGATTGCAGGGGTGTGATTGAAAGAATGAAACGAAGCATGGTTTTGTAAGAACATAGGTGATACAGACACCTCCTAGGAAGAGAAAGCCTTTCCCAATCCATTGTGATACATTTCCAAGTAGAAATCACCAAACTACACCAGAATAGCCCTACTAGCCCTTCATTCTAGGAAACCATTGTACGGAGACATTAGAACCCTATGACATATAAAATCACTCTTGTATTGGAAAAGGGTGTCATAATATCAAATTTATTTTTGGGGTTTTTTGTGATTATTTTGAAAGAAGTGGGAAAAACTAGTCAATTAGGGCTAGAAGGAGTATTAGGCCTAAAAGACCAAATTCACTAAGGGTCTTGAAATCAATTGAGAAAATATTGATACCCTATCCTAATGGGATAAAGTAGAGTCCAATAATTTTTCCAATCATGGATTACACCCCTTGAAAATACTTTTCAAAAGGAAGAGACCAAAAAGTCACTTGGAGTCATCCAAGGAGTATAGGAGAGTAGTGAAACTTGTTGATAGATACCCCTAGGTGAAGCACATGGGTTATCATCTCTTAAAGAGGTGTTGGCAAAGTCTTAAGTAAGATAATGAAGGACTTGGAAGATCCTATAAGGAATCTAAGGGTCTTGGGAGGACTAGGAATAATTAGTATCCTAGTAGGCATGTGCAAGCACACTTGGGAGTCTCTATCAGCTTGGTATAATCTAAAGAGATAGTCTGGATGGGTTTTTGTTGGTTGAGCGTAGAAGGAAAAAATAAATCAATGTCAAATAATTCATGAGGCATAGAAGGATGATAAAGACTATGGTTAATATTCATGATTTCTCCATTATGAGGAACTTGAACACATTTATAGATAGGAGAAGACATGTCTTGCATGAAAGTAAGCCAAGGAAGACCAAGGATGACTTGAAATTGATCAAAATTTGGAATGACAGTGAAGGTAAAATCTAAATTTTTACCACCAACTTCAATAGGGAATGAAATGGAACCATGGTAAGGATAAAGGAAACCATTGCAAGTTTGAATCCTAACATCACATTTATCATACAAATATTTTTGCAATTGTTTTGTTTAAGTAAAAACCAATTTTGAAATGACCCAGAACCTTTTACAATGATATTAGATGATAAGAATTAAAGATCAAACCAAAATGTGCTATAGAACCCAAAGATACATAGGCCCAAGGTCCTAAAAGTAGAAAAAGATAGCAAACAGAAAAAGACAACAAAAATAAAGCAAGGCAGCAGCTAGCAATTTTTCATCACTTCTTTAGTCTGGGTGACCAGGAGCTCCATGTTGACTGTAGATGCCTTCAAATCCTCCAGATCAGCATCCTTCTTTCTAGTGCTGGCACAGGTTATTTACCATATCCAATGCTCTTTTTTATCTCCTCGATTTCCTCTCCCCTATTTTGCTCCATTTTGGTAACCAAAATCTTATTGTGGTCTATAGAGGCTTTTAGAATTTGGAAGCTCTGATCACTGATTTTCTTTAGAGTACTTTCCAAATTCTCCACTTTACTCTCCAAGCTGGTAATCATGGCTTCATAGTTGTTGTCCTTGACATCATTTCTCAAATCATTCAACTTCTTTTCCATTTGGAGGACAATGCCTCTGAGATCCTCGAAGGACTCACCTTTGCACACAACTTCCATCCAATATTCCAAATTGGTATCTAGGGGCTTGTCACCAAATTTCACCTTCCTGATCATGTTGACCATTTTGTCTTTTTCTTTTAGGTTCGCCTTGATTTTTTCAGTATCCTGCACAATATTAACCATAAAATGGCCAAAAGCCAGAATGCTCTCCTTTTGATCCTGACCAATCTGAACATCACCTTTTTCTTTGTTGCTAGCATCATCACAAACCTAATTAGTGTCCACATCATCATTCTAGTTACCAGGAGGGGTGTTATCTTTTCTCACATTGTGATTGTTAATTTTATTGGTTTCCATGTTTTACTGAACATTCTGGGTGTCATCCATAGTTTCATCACCTCTGCTCTCAGTCAATTATTTATTTTTACTACCCTTCTTTTTCTTACTCTTTCTAGGGCTTTCATTAATTTCATCCTCCTCATCTAAGGATATAAAAATACTCTTTTTATTTTTACCTCCTTTAATCTTCTTGATGTCTGAATTCTTCTCCTTTTTGGGAGGGATTTTCATCTTTTTCCCTTTAGGGTTTGTCTCCTCCTCATCCATATTTTCATCCTCTAATTTGAACTCTGAATAAGACTCTTCTATATTTTTCTTATTTTTACTAATTTTCTTTGAGGTGCTATCCTTCTGTTTTCCTTTACCTTTGGTGTTGTTACCCAAAGTACCCATCGACTCATCCATAGTATCCTCCATAAATTTATCACCTAACTCCTCTTCCTCTATATCTTCATCACCAGAGGCATTACCCTTAAGGAGGGGTTTGTCAACTTTCTTAACTTTCAACAGATTGTAAATTAAGACCATAAGACCTTGATGGGAAGTGTTAGCTATTTTTCCCTGACCTTGTCAAA
>MU225762.1:667752-693987 GCA_018584345.1 Thuja plicata
TCCTCATTGATTGTCTCATAGAACTAAAGAGATAGTAGGGAATACTAATTATTTCATCATATCTAAAGTGATTTAAAATGATGAAATGATGCCCATAAGCACAAGAGAGCCTACCATCTAGAGTGATGTAGTTGATAGTCGCATACATAATGAAGTGCCAAGGATGGTTGATATTTTTGGGGTTATGGTACCTACCAACCCTTTTGAAAAGTCTAGCTGCTTCAGTGTCATCCTCAAGAAATCTATCTAAATCCTTGTCTGAAATACATCTATCATGGTAGAATTTCATACCCTCCTTTGGCATACCTGTGGCCTCAAAAATCAACTCTTCAGTTACCTCAATCCACTTATTTTCAATTAAAATCTTCCCATTCTTCTAGTTTTTAATGAAATACTTAGTTATGGCTGGATTATGGCCATGAAGCCTTTCCATGTAAGCTCTGAGACCACCTTTCTATAGAATTTTCCAAATATCATCATTCTGTCTCCATTGTTTACAACTCGCGGGCTCATATCTCTTCTTGTTTCCACCCATATTTCTTCTCTTAGACTGAATGTCACTCTTCACAATGCACTTAGTTTTGAAACCCTTAATCTTATATGTGTTAGAAATCCTCTTCAAAAATACCCATAATCCATGAGAAGTGGCATTATGAGAGTGAAGGACAGTTTTAGAAATGATAGACTCATAATTAATCCTTACAAAACTTAGCATCTTTCCCATCATTAATTGATTTCTTTTCCATTCCTTGATTACCGTGGATGCACTCCTTCACAATGAAAGATTTTATATCATACGGTATACTCTCTTTAGTTTTCCATGTGTTTATGTTATCATTTCTGCAAGCCTGGTTGCTTGCCCAATCAGCAACTCCATTTACTTTATGGTAAGCATGGGTTATTATACACTTTTTCATAGTTCTTATTATCTCCTTAGCACCTTGCATAATGTTCTTGATTGACCATGAGGGAGGTGAAACATTATTAAGACACTTAACAATGTTCAAGGAGTCCCCTTCTAACTATAAATTCTGGCAATTGAACTCCTTAGAAGGCATTAGACCTTGGTAAGCTGCAATGGCTTCCACAACATGATTGTTTTGGATACCTATAGGAATATCCCTAATAGCTCTTCATATAGATTTTTCATCACAAACAACAACACCACACCCAGGATTACCAGGTTTGCCTTTAGAAGCCTCATTGAAGTTCACCTTCATCCACCCAATCGGGGGACATTCCCAAATATCTTCTTCCCTAGGATTTCTTTGATCATCATGTTTAGCTTCTATTCTCCAATTCTCTAAAACATCAATATCCCCCACCACCCTTTTATTTTTATTGCATTCCATAATTTTATGGTTTTTAATAATCAATCTTTTAGTTCTTTCAAATAATATTTTGGGAGGGGTAGAAACCTCTCTGAAGATTCTATCATTCCTCTCTTTCCAAATAACCCATATTATGTGGGCAAAAGAAATCTTCCATATCCTTTTTAGCACCTTATTCACATTGATAATATCCCATGAGATAAACAATCTTTGAACATCCAAAGGAAAAACTCAATCCAGCTTGAAGGTCTTCATAAGAAGAGACCAGATTTCTTCAGCAAAGGGACAATGGATGAACAAGTCATTAACTGACTCTTCCCTCTTCCTGCAAATAAAACTCATGTTAGGAAAACTCATACCCCTTATCTTGAGGTTATCAGGAGTAAGGATCTTATTTTGAAGCATCATCTAGAAGAAAATATTGATTTTGGGGGTCAGACCTTTCATTCAGGCTTTGGCCCATAGGGGAGCTTCAAGACAGTCAAAATTCTTATTGTAGGAGGAAGCCATGGTAAAGTTACAATCATTAGTAAATTCCCAAATCAGTTGGTCTTCCTTATTTTTCAAAATGAAGGAATTGAGGGTAGTATTCAAGGTTTTAAGAACACGATCAATAGTGGTGAGGTCCTTCCACTAACCACCATCCCAATAGTCAACAAATTTGGAACTTATACTGAGTTTACAAAGGGTAGCATAAATTCCCCAAAGGGGATTATCTGAAAAGGAAGAATCACCAATCCAAACATACTCCCAAAAATCTAGCTTATTACAATTTCCCACTTTCTATCTTACCCCCCTTCGGATAAGGTCTTTATATTTAGTCACATTCTTCCAAATGCATGATCCTTCAAGAATATCCTCATTGGCTAAGAAATTTTGGAGAGAAGGAAGGTCCCTTTTATTTTTTTTGTTCCAAATTATGCTACATTCCCCCTCTGATCTATAACCCCTCCAACCAATCTTAGAAAGAAGGGAAGCATTAATATTCTTTATTCTTCTAAGACCAAGACCCCCCTTGGATTTGGGCATACACACCTTTTCCCAAGAAACCAGAGAAAATCTCTTTTTCTTTTCAACTCCTGACCAAAGAAAGTTTCTTTGGATTTTCTCAATAGCTTCAACATATTTATTAGGGATTCTGAAAAGGCTTAAATCATAAAGAGGTGTACTTTGAAGGGAGGATTTCAATAATGGAACTTTACTAGCCTGACTAAGAAGAGCACCTTTCCACCCAATGAGATTCTTTTGAAACTTATAAACAATAGAGATCCAAAAAGATTCATGAGGATTGATACCAAGGGGAAGACCCAAGTAGGTGGTGGGGAGTTGAACAATCTGACAACCCATAATTCTACTAATTTTTTTTGTCTGTAATCAGGAGTATTGATGAAATAAAGGGATCTTTTGATCCAATTAATAATTTGACCAGTGGCATTCCCATATTTATTAAGAGATTTTTTGAGATTCTTGGCTTTGAATATTGATGCTTCACCCATGAAAATAGAGTCATCCACAAACTGTTGGTGGGAACAAACTTGATTGGAAGATGAAGGTCTGAGCCCTTTAAGACTACCTTTTTGGACCAAGTTAGCAATACATCTCCCCAAACATTCCATCAGAATGACAAACAACATAGGAGATAGGGGATGTCCCTATCTAATACCCCTGGAATATTTGAAGAAAGGAGTAGGGGATCCATTAATCATCATAGAAAAGGTATATGAAGAAACAAGCTACATCAAAAGCTTAATACAATTTTAGTTAAAGCCAAAATCCTTCATATTCTTTTGTAAAAAATCCCAGTCAACTCTATCATAGGCCTTGGAAAGATCCATTTTTAGAATGAGCCCCTATTTCCTATCCATTACTAGAGAACAAATGTTTTCATGAATAGTTATTATCGAGTCCAGGATATGTCTACCTGGCACAAACCCAGTTTGTTGTTGAGAAATTATCCTCAGGAGAAAAACTAGGATCCTAGAGGTAATAACCTTAGAGATGATATTTATGTGGAATTACATAGACTAATAGGCCTACAGAGATCCATTTCATCAGCCGTAGCCTTTTTGGGGATAAGAGAAATGAAGGTACCATTGATTTATTTTAAGATTCTCTTGGAACCAAAAAATTCTTTGACAGCATTATGACATCCTTTTTGACAATGAACCAATACTTCTGGAAAAAAAACATTGGATAGCCATCTAGTCTAGGGGCTTTGCTTCCTTCAAAATAAAATATAGCCTTTGTTATTTCTTCATTAGAGGGGAGAGTGTTAAGAAACCAGTTGTCATCTTTAGTGAGAATTTTAGGGATGCTCTCCAAAATTTCATGTTGATTATTCTGATCCATCTGCAAGGTGTCCTGAGTAAGAAAACTATAGAAAAAATACTTATCCTCCTTAGAAATATCCTCATCCTTCTCCACAACTTTATCATTCACCTTGAGTTTAGAGATTTTGTTAGCTACTTTGTGCTTAATGACTGTAATGTGAAACAATTTACAGTTTTTGTCCCCTTGTTTTAGCCAAACATTTCTAGCTCTTTGTTTCTAGAAGGTTTCTTCTTTATGAACTATATCATGATATTTGATCAAGACTTAACTATATTTCTCCTTTGGAACACTCTTATAGCCATATTTTTTAATAAAGTCCTAAATATCCTTTAATTCTAAAAAAATTTCAGCCTTAGAGGAAAAAAAATATTGTCAAAATAATCTTTGTTCTGACTCCTGATGCTATCCTTCACATGTCTGAATTTGTCAGCTAATATGTACATAGAAGTACCTTTAATATTGATCTTTCATCATCCTCTTAATCTATGAACCAAATCAGGATGAATAGTCCACATTTTTAATATCTAAAGGGGAAATGCCTTCTCCTGGAGATCGGGTCAGCAATAAAAGAAAGAGGATAGTGATTTGATCCCATTCTAACAAAAGTAGTCAAAGAAAAATAATAATGTTGATACCAATCATCAGAGATAAGGGCCTTGTCAAGTCTTACCTAAATTATCTCACCACCTTCTCTTCTATTGGTCCAAGTGTATTTAGCTCCTTGGAGATCAATGTCTGTCAGAGTTTGACTAGTGATGAAATTCATCAAATCAAGTCTATTGTCTAGATTAGGCTTACCACCATGTTTTTCATCTTCCTTCAAAAGGGTATTAAAATCTCCCATTATAAGCCAGCAATCATTCACAAAAAAAAAATTGACCTGTTCAAGGTTATTCCAAAAAAATCTACCATTTTTAGTATTAGAAGCGTAGATATTCGTAAGAATCCAAGTTGATCCATCCTTAATATGCTGAAATCTGATACATGCCAAGTTATTTTCCTAGATAAGAACTTCTCCTTTAATCACGTCCTCATTCCAAAATGTAGCAATACCACCAGAAACACCTTCAGAGTTCCCTCCACTAACAAAACCATTTCTAAAAAAAATTAAAATTTCAACCTTCTCCTTAGACATTTTAGTTTCCTGAATCAAAAAAATAACGGGTTTGTTATGTCTGATCAATTTTCTGATTAAGTCCTTCTTGTGAGGGTTATTTATCCCTTGAATATTCCAAAAAATGATCTTCATTTCTTTTTTACTAGACCAGACTGGTGATGGTTTTCTGAGTACCATTTCCTATGTTCTTGGTAGCCTCCTGGTTTCTTTTTCTGGAGTTTTGAGGTCTCCCCGGTGACAGGTGGATTCCTCCAACATCTAGTTGACTAAGTCTTGTGCTCCTTGTGGATTTTGAAACATTATTTTTCTTACCTTTTTACCTCTCTACTTTATTAAAATTATCGGAGTCAAAAATAGGATTGCAAGGCTTTGTCTTGAAAGGTTCTAGTAAAAAAATTTGTCATGAACCTATGGTCATGAGAGAAATCACTACACAAGGTTTGAAAAGTTTTAACATGAGTCATGAGATAACCCTTACCATTATGAGTCTCAAGATAAGGAATATCCATATATTGTGGGATAACAGTGTGGATAATATCCATAGACAAAGGACAAGCAATATCACAAGTAGGAATGTTGAATTTGGATTGAGTCATGGAAGAAGTTTGTTTTTGCAAAGTAGATACAGTTTTCCAAGCTATTAATGGTAGAATCAGTAGAAAGGATGGTAGGAGGTGAAACATGAGAAATATTAGGAGCATTTTTGGAAATTGAAGGATTGTTTGAATATGAAAAAGGAACACTACAATAAGTGGGCATGGATGATGAAAATGAAGCACATGGAAAACTTGAAGGGATTGAAGGAGAAATAGGATTAGGAAGACTCGCATGTGTAGGATTGAGATTTTGAATTGAATTTGTGATGATAGGTGGAGCATAAGTTGACACACTAGGAATAGAATTAAAGATAGATAAAGAGATATCAACACTTCTAGTGGGTGGAGTAAAGCTTAAATCTTGAGAACAGTCCCTAATGGATTTGATATTGCCATCAATGAGATGAGAAATAATATGCAAGAGGTTAACACCATGTCTACAATAGAAAGAGCTTAAAGATTATTGTTTTCTTGACCTAGCCATTGTTCAAACTTCTCAAATTTATGGGAAAGTTTTTGGACTTGAGAAGGAGAAACCCTTAATGCTTCTTCTTCATCAGGATAAGAATGATAATAATTATTTTCCGTGATAGGATTGGGATCACTAAGATGCATTTTGGTCTCATCAAGATTCATAGGAAAGGAGGGTTTGGGATCAAAGGAACCCATAAGTATAAAAATTCGTCTAGCTGAAATACTATAGGTTGGACTCAAAATGATAAAGCTCATGCACAAAGGAATATAAGGAAAGAGAAATGTAATGCAATTTGAAAGGAATATGCAATCCAAGAAAATTAAACTATCAAATTTAAGCAAGTAATATAAATATTGACTAACAAAGTGCATACAAAGAAAGATATGATGCATATAAAAGAGATCATACAAAGGGGATCTAACTACTAAATCAGAAAGTATAATGCATGAACCTAGATATCTAAATTTAATATGATGTAAATGGATATAAAATAGATCTAGATATCTAAATGCAAACAAGGGGAATATAACACCAAAATCAGAATTGAAATGTTATAAGCTGGGCTCACAAAAATGTATCATAGGTGAACCTAGATATATAAAAGAAATATGATGTAAATGCATACAAAATAGATCTAGATATCTAAATGCAAAGAAGGGGAATATAACGCCAAAATTGGAATGGAAATGTTAGAAGTCAGGTTCACCAAAATGTATCATAGGTGAACCTAGATATCTAAATGAAATATGATGTAAGTTCATACAAAAAAGAAATAGATATCTAAATGTAAATAAGGGGAATCTAACACCAAAATTAGAATATAAATGTTATAAGTCAGGTTCACCAAAATGTGTCATAGGAAATGGTGAGCAATGTTATGGAGGAAGATCACTCACATAATCAAATGGAATGGGGGCATATGATACATTAGGAACATCCCCAAAGGTTCTCCCACAAACCTAAATATGATTAGCATATCCCAAAAGGATGAAGAGGTGGTAATGTAAGATCTATATTTGAGGATGGAGTGTGATTTGGGATGGGTTCCTTTAGTGTCAAAATGTATATGATATGTTAAAATGATATGAAAATGTATGAAATTAATTGATACTATGATAAATGAAATGAAAAATGACAATATATGATATCATATCTGATGTACAAAAGTAAGTGAAAGATGAAAAGGGGAAGAATGAAACCACCTTGAAGCTAGGAGAAGAGTAGTGAACTTCAAATTTGGTTTTGACTATTGCAGAACTATCAGAATCAAAAATGGTTCTAGATCTGACACTCTACCATCGATAACTTTTGACTGTGAAAATTTTGGATCCAAAGGACTATGTCGAACAAATTTGACCTTGTCCAAAAATTTTGACCTAGTCCTAGAGGCTCTAAATCTGATAAAGTCTATACAGGATCTACCATTGGTTTTGTAACTCCCAAAATATGGATCCGAAACTCTAAAAACTTATTCCTACACACAATAAGAAGGGGAAAAGGTTTTGGAAAGGGTCTTTCCTTGGTCAATTCCCTGTATAGGAATCAACCTTGAAATGAATTAGAAATTGCATGAGGAAATTAATGTAAACAAGATTAATATCAGATTTACCTTGCATGGAAAACCCTCATGGATAGATGTAGATATAATTGAAATCCATGAAGATTCTTGAAATGTATGTTTGTAATGTGTTGTAGAATCAAGGATGTCTTCACAAATGTATGGATCTACACTTGCCAGTCCTAGATCTTGAATTAGTTTAAGCTTGAAATCTTAAATGGAAGAGAGGAATGGATCTTCTTTCTTTCTTGATAATTCCTCTACTTGGCCATCATGGGAGATAAATTTTCATCAATGAGGGAATATTTTATTTTCTTGAATGGATGGAGACTTGGAGATATTGAATTGGATGCTTTCCTTCAATTCTTGAATCCACCACTTCAATTGCACAACTTTAAATCTTAATTACTTGCACTTGAGATATATCTTACTCGTGTATATTATGGATTTTTTTCATAAAGAGTGGGTTTCAAAATGAGAGGTCTTGATTTTATTTTATAGTCATCTTGGGATTAAGTATTTTTAGGCCAGCCACAAATAAAGATCAGGACGAAAAACCTCCACATTAGGCTTGGAACCCACTTAAATTCAATGCCTAAGGACAAGGTTGAATTGGGTCAACCTATTCTAGGACAAGGTCAACTTAGTTTGACCTAGTCCCAATAGTGTTAATTTTAGAGTAGATCTAGGTCTTGGGAAGTGTGAAAAGTTTCAAGGAGAGAAAATGAAAGATGTGGGAAATCAAGCATAAAGACATTCGAACCTTGAAATCAATTAAATGTGGTCTAATATATCCTAAAGCCGCCGATAATGGGTGCTAAATTTTTCGGATAGTGCATCTATATATTTTTCCTTCCCTTTTGGAATGGGAACATTACACATATCCCTCAACTAATGACATTCTGACATTTTCAAATAAGTTCTTTTAATAGAAAACTTTATAAATCAAATTGCACATCTTCCTTTACCATCTTATGCACCAAATATACAGATATAGTATACATAGTACCTTCACCATTGCATAAATATATTTTGTACATAATTCCATATGCAACATACCTCACAATCAGATCGACAAGGGTATTAATCAGTATAGAACATGGGTCTTTATCGATGCCAATAAGCTCTTATACTTCATTATACCTCATTGTCCTCTTCCCTGGAAGGTTTCCAATACTACACAGACTTGTAATCACCTCAATAAGATCCTTTTTAATCACATAGGATATTTCCAATATCAATCTTCCTTCCTTGAACCGACACAACAGGAATACAATCGAATCCTTTTCTACAAACATGGGAAATTCTCCCCAAATATCCATACCTAGAGTATGAACCTGCTGCAACTAATCCACCTTTAACTTTACTTCCATTTTCCTTATTTCCTCGTGATCAAACTCTTCCAATTCAACTCTTTTCAACATTTGTGGAATAATTTCACTGGAGTCGCGAATAACCAAACTAGATTTCATCTCCATACTTGACCTAGTTTCTCAAACCCTCGAAACCTATGAAAATACTTTGTTTTCTTCTCTACAAATAGTGACAAATGATTTGAAATATTAACCTTTTTAGAATTAACTCCTCATAATTACTTTTTTGCAAAATTTATATCGATAAAGCTCATGCACAAAGGAATGAAAGGAAAGAGAAATGTAATGCAATTTGAAAGAAATATGCAATCCAAGAAAATTCAACTATTAAAATTAAGCATGTAATGTAAATATTGACTAACAAAGTGCATAAAAATAAAGATATGATGCGTATAAAAAAGATCATACAAAGGGGATCTAACTACTAAATCAGAAAGTATAATGCATGAACCTAGATATCTAAATTTAATATGATGTAAATGCATACAAAATAGATCTAGATATCTAAATGTAAACAAGGGGAATCTAACACAAAAATCAGAATTGAAATTTTATAAGTTGGGTTCACCAAAATGTATCATAGGTGAACCTAGATATCTAAATGAAATATTATGTAAATGCATACAAAATAGATCTAGATATCTAAATGCAAAGAAGGGGAATCTAACACCAAAATTAGAATGGAAATGTTATAAGTTGGGTTCACAAAAATGTATCATAGGTGAACCTAGATATCTAAATGAAATATGATGTAAATGCATACAAAATAGATCTAGATATCTAAATGTAAAGAAGGGGAATCTAACACTAAAATCAGAATAGAAATGTTATAAGTCAAGTTCACCAAAATGTGTCATAGGAAATGGTGAGCAATGCTATGGAGGAAGATCACTCACCAAATCAAATGGAATGGGGGCATATGATACATTAGGAACACCCTCAAAGGTTCTCCCTCAAACCTAAATATGATTAGCATAGCACAAAAGGATGAAGAGGTGGTAATGGAAGATCTATATTTGAGGATGGAGTGTGATTTGGGGATGGGTTCCTTTAGTGTCAAAATGTATATGATATGTTAAAATGATATGAAAATGTATGAAAGGAATTGATACTATGATAAATGAAATGACAACTGACAAGATATGATATCATATCTGATGTACAAAATTAAGTGCAAGATTAAAAGGGGAAGAATGAAATCAACTTGAAGCTAGGAGAAGAGGAGTGAACTTCAAATCTAGTTTTGACTATTGCAAAAATGTCAAAATCAGAAATGGTTCTAGATCTGACTCTCTACCACCAATAACTTTCAAGTGTGAAATTTTTGGATCCAAAGGACTATGTCAAACAAATTTGACCTTGTCCATAAAATTTGACCTAGTACTAGAGGCTCTGAATATGATAAGATATAAATAGGATCTACCAATGGTTTTGTAACTCCCAAAATATGGATCCAAAAATCTAAAAACATATTCCTACACACAATAAGAAGGGGAAAAGGTTGTGGAAAGGGTCTTTCCTTGGTCAATCCCCTGTATAGGAATCAACCTTGAAATGAAATAGAAATTGCATAAGGAAATTAATGTAAACAAGATTAATATCAGATTTACCTTGCATGGAAAACCCTCATGGATAGATGTAGATATCAACTAAATCCATGAAGATGCTTGAAATGTATGTTTGTAATGTGTTGTAGAATCAAGGATACCTTCACAAATGTATGGATCTACACTTTCCAATCCTGGATCTTGAATTATTTTATGCTCAAAACCTTAAATGGAAAAGAGGAATGGATCTTCTTTCTTTCTTGAGAATTCCTCTAATTGGCCATCATGGGAGATAAATTTGCATCAATTAGGGAATATTTTATTTTCTTAAATGGATGGAGAATTGAAGATATTGAATTGGATGCTTTCCTTCAAATCTTGAATACACCACTTCAATTGCACAACTTGATATTTTAATTGCTTGCACTAAAAACATATCTTACTCATGTATATTATGGATTTTCTGCATAAATAATGGGTGTCAAAATGAGAGGTCTTGATTTTATTTTATACTTATTTTGATATTAAATATTTTTAGGCCAACCAAAAATAAAGATCAGGATGAAAAACCTCCACATTGGGCTTGGAACCCACTTAAATTCAATTCCCGACGACAAGGTTGAATTGGGTCAACCTACTCCAGGACAAGGTCAACTTAGTTCAACCTAGTCCCAACAGTGTTAATTTTAGAGTAGATCCGGGTCTTGGGAAGTGTGAAAAGTTTCAAGGAGAGAAAATGAAAGATGTGGGAAATCAAGCATAAAGACATTCGGATCTTGAAATAAATTAAATGTGGTCTAATAGATCCTAAAACCACCGATAATGGGTGCTAAATTTTTAGGATGGTACATCTATATATTTTTCCTTCCCTTTTAGAATGGGGACATTACACATATGATGATATGTAACTGATTGAATGTTTGAAGATGTTAAGTTGATCACTGAAATGCAGAAAGATAATGCAAGACATTAAATTAGTTAATGGGTTGTATTTCCATTGATGTCAACTTGATATAATCTAATCGGTTATAATAAAAGTGTCAAATAATACAGAGAATCAGGGAGATAAAGATTATGCTTTCAGTAATGCATAAAATACAAGCATTCACTATGTGACTTCAAACACTGACGACTAGTGGAACCTGATGGACAGAGATAACCAAAATTCAAGTCACAGTGATCCCCGAGAAAGAAAACCAATGAGCATTAACGATGAGTAGAATCACAAGCATACTCGATGGCCAGAATCATAGTGTAAACCGATGAACAGAAAAGCCCGACGGAGAAGCCCAAGGAGAATTGGAGTGTTGACTAAAGCTTTCAAAGAGTTAAAACACCAAAGTTAACTAGAGTTCAGAAACGAAAAAATATATAGCTGGCAAAGCTAAATATAGACTTAACTGGTAGTTATCATTATTTTTATTGAAAAGATAAAGCCAGAGATAAGTAAAGTATTTAAAGTTGTTTTTTCCCGTTGGCAAGAAGATCTCTATGAGATAAAATGGGATTTTTTCTTTAAATCAGATTGGCTAAGATTGTGGATCATGCCAAGATCAATAAAATCAAGAACCTAGAAATAGTGATATCATGTCTATAAAGAGAAAACTTAATTTATTATGAATTAAGTGGATTGAATGAAAAAGAGGATTCTAGAGAGAAATTGATGAAGAACAACTTCATATAGTCCTGATAAACCAAGCTGAGGAAAGAGCTAAAGATTTCTGTGGACGCCGAGCAATAGAGCATAGCATCACGAAGTAGAACAAAATTGGAGAAAAGGTATTAAAAAGATATATTGATCATATTGGTTTTAATGAGCTTACAATAGATCTGAAAATTTTCAAGTATAAGTTGTATATGTGAACAAATAATATTGTTTCAGTTTAACCATTGATTCAGAAAGTCTCTTAACCAAGAAGAATTTAAAGGTCCTTTCTATATTCAGATACATCCCAAGGAGTATCAAAAAGTTTGATCATGAAGATAGCATGAGATGTCAGATACCATTTGACAAACTAGAAGTGTTTGGAAAAGGAAGGTAGCATAGAAATGTCTGATATCAAGTGACAAACTAATCTTTTAAATCCTCTAATAAGGTCACACCTAACAATGTGTTTGTAGCCTATAACAGGGTTGGATCTTCACCAAGCTCACTTCAGAAGAGTGAAAATTTTGGGTTACTGGTCCCAAGTGGTTTTTCCCTTAGAAGGGTTTCCACGTTAAAAATTCATGTGTCAATGTGTTTATGAGTCATTACTTTAGTGTTTTGCATTACACATAGCTAATATGGATTGATTAGTATACTCTAATTAATTTACTATTTTTTCAGTAAATTAAAAGACTGCTATTCGGTAAACATACAGAATAAGCTTTAACAAAGCATTCTGAGCAGTAGTAATTTGATAAGTATATTTGAAGTCATTCATCTTATAGGACTGAAGATAACTAGAGGCTTAGTATTGTGGTACTAAGTTTTTGGGTTGATTAATTGGAATATTTTTGAGGCCACTAATTCACCCCCCCCCCCCTCTCAGTTATTACTAACAATTGNCCACTAATTCACCCCCCCCCCCTCTCAGTTATTACTAACAATTGGTATCAGAGCTTGTGTGCTTAGAAAGGGAGTTTAACAGCTCAAGCAAAAGATCACAAGATAAACAGACAAGATGTGCCCAAGTTGAATAAAGACAACTTTGTATCATGGAAAAGTAGAATAAAACTCCACCTATCAGGTATTGGAAATGATGTTATTCAATACCTTGATACTGAATATGTGTTGCCTACAACACCTCACACTCTTGAGGAATTAAGAGAAAAGCATGAGCATAATTGCATGATGATAGAACTTGCCTCATCCCTCTCTGATGTTGAGTTTGAAGATGTCAAAACATGTACCTTTGAAAAGAAAATATGGGATAAGTTGAAGCTCGTACATGGAGGAGATTCTAATGTACTAAGAGCCAAGGAAGAAAGCCTAAGAGGGAGGTTTGATGACCTAAGGATGAAAGAAGGATAAAATATCACTAAGTATAGCTGTAGAATCAAAGAGGTAGTCAATGTTATCCGAGGAGTTGGATGTGTACTTGAAGAGGAGACAGTGGTAAGTAAAATCTTAAAAACTTTACTGCCTATATATGCTATTAAATTTTATACTATTCAAGAAATGAGAGCAGTTTCAAACAATACAGTTACTCTAGATAGTCTGATTGGTAGACTGATTTCATTTGAGATGAATAACTTTGATAATAGTGTCTTACCATCTATAGAATCTGCATTCAAATATTCTTTAAAAATAATTAATTCAATTCATAGACATGCTATTAGAATTGATAGTGAAAGTGATAATGAGGATCAAGGACTTGATGAGATTGAAGCACTATGGCAAGAAGATTGCAAAGAGGCAAAGGTAGATACAAAGGTAAATTACCACTTGTATGTTTCAATTGTAAAGAGGTTGGACACTTTGCTACAAGATGTCCAAATAGAAGAAAAGATGATAAAAGTAATGACAAATCATATGAGAAGAAGTTTGATAGAGGTGATAATAGAGATTACCAAAGAAACCAACAATTTGACAAAAGAGATACTTGAGACTATAAGGATGAAGGGAAGAAAGCTTGTTACCTAGCTGAGAACAGAGGTGATGACACTGACACCAAATCAGAAGAAGACATTGAGATGGTATTTATAGCCATGAAGGATGATTCAGACAAAGAAGAAGAAAGGTATGTAGAAACTGCACTCATATCTAAAGTTAGTAAGAATGATTTCTGGATCATAGATAGTGGATGCACTCACCATATGACCAGTGATAAATGAAAGTTTGAGACTTTTGAATACTATAATGGTGGCTCATTAAGAATGGGAAATGATACACCTTGTCCAGTTGAAGGTAAAGGAACTATAATATTAAATGTGAAAATGCTTACTGGGTAAAAGGACTGAATTATAATATGTTAAGTGTTTCACATCTGAATAATATAGGTCACCAAGTGGCATTTGAAAATAATAAGGCAAAGATCTTTAATGAATCAGGAAGGTTAATCAGAACCAATGAAAAGACAAAAGGTAACCTTTTCTATCTTGATGACACTAACGCCACTTGTTTAATGGCTAAAAATGAAGACATATGGTTGTGGCACAAAAGATTGTGTCATGTGAATTTTGACAACATGATAAAAATAATTTAAAAAAAAAAGGAATGTCAAAGGCTTACCAAGCATGACTAAGCCCGAGCATATCATGTGCAAGAATTGTCAAAAAGGTAAGATGAAAAAGTCTAGTTTCAAGAGTAAAACCCATACATCTAATGTAATTCTAGAATTAGTCCATACAGATCTATGTGGACCCATGAGGACAAAGATTTACTATGGAGATAGGTATTTTATTCTCTTTCTTGATGATTATTCTAGAATGATGATAGTTATGTTCTTAAAAGATAAATCAGAAGCATTCAATATGTTTAAATGGTATAAGGCTATGGTAGAAAAACAAAGTGAAAAGAAATTGAAATGCTTAAGGTCAGATAGAGGAGGGGAATTTACTTCAAATGAATTCACTAATTATTGCAATGAGCATGGAATTAAAAGACAAGTTCCTGCACTGAGAACACCACAGCAAAATGGAATTGATGAAAGGAGAAATAGATCAATTGTTGACTGTGCAAGAACATTGATGATTGAGAAGAGAATCACTCAAAATTTCTAGAGGGAACCTATCAGTACTACTGTCTACACATTAAATAGAGTACAAATGAAGGACACAAAGAAGACACCCTATGAGCTTTGGTATGGTCATATACCCAATGTAAGTTACTTTAGAATCTTTGGCAGTCAATGTTATATTTTGAAAGATGATAAAAATGGAAAACTTGACTCCAAAAGTGAAGAAGGTATCTTTCTAGGGTATTTAACCAAAAGAAAGGATTATAAATGTCTTAACAAGTCATCTAACAAGATCATTGAAAGTGAAAATGTGAAAATAGATGAATTTGTAGAAAAGAATGATAAGGAAAGCAAAAAAGAACCAGAGGACTATAGTAGGTTTGTTTATACAGAACCTGACACTCTACCTGAGCAACAGTGTATCACTCCTGAGCAATAGAACTTTGCACCTGAGCATCAGGCTACAATTACCAAAAATCAGAAAAATCCTCAAGATGATGTTCTGAGAGATGGAGATCAGAATGAAGTTCAAGAAGATAATCAAAATGATGAACACGGAGCTGAACTGAAACTTTCCAAGTATGTCAAAAGACATCATCCACATAATCAAATCATAGGAGACAAGAAGGTTGGAATGAGAACAAGAAGTAAGTCACTAAACACTATATGTTTAATTTGTGATTTTGAGCCTAAATCTGTTAATACTGCTCTTGAGAATGAAGAATGGGTCAATGCTATCAATGAAGAAATAGAAAATATTGAGAAGAATAGTACGTGGACACTAGTATCAAGACCAGATGACAAGAATGTTATCGGTACCAAATAGATATTTAGAAACAGGCTGAATGAAAATGGAGAAGTCACAAGAAACAAAGAAAGGTTAGTATGCAAGGGATATGCACAAGAAGAAGGTATTGATTATGAAGAAACCTTTGCACCCATTTCTAGACTAGAAGGAGTTAGAATCTTACTTGCTTATGTTGCATTCAAAGGATTCAAGGTATACCATATGGATGTCAAATTTGTATTCCTAAATGGAATACTGGAAGAAGAAGTATACATTGAACAACCAGAAGGGTTTGTTGATCCAGACAAGAGAAACATGGTATGTAGACAACATAAAACCTTGTATGGATTAAAACAAGCACCTAGAGCCTGGTATGAAAGACTTCACTCTTATCTCATTAGCATTAAATTTGTAAGAACAAGTGAAAATAGTAATCTGTACCTAAAAGAAGATACCAATGGTAATATTCTGATTGCTGAATTTTTTGTTGATGATATCATTTTTGTGGGAAATGAAACGTTATGCAAATCCTTTGCTAATGAAATGATAAAAGAATTTGAAATGTCTATGTTTGGTGAGATCAAATTCTTTCTTGGTCTACAGATTCTTCAACAATATGCAGGCATATATATCACTCAATCTAAATTCATCAAGGAAGTGCTGACGATATTCAAGATGAAAGATTCCAAATGTAATGCCCCACCAGGGAACCTAGGAGAACTAACCTAAACATGCGACCAAGTTAAAAGAATAATTTTTTTTTTTAATGTTAATAAACAATAATGTTAACGCGGAAGCAACTTATGAGACTAAATCAAATGAGGTAAATCAAACCTTGTAAAATTTAACTATATTTACAAGTAAATTAGGCCTTTTTAGGTATGTGTTAGCATGCATGATTTACCTCATTTGATTTGTCTTCTATGCAACTGTGAAGGTACTATGTATACTATAGCTATATATTTGGGTGACTAATCCAATCATAACCAGAATTTGGGTAAGAACCCGGTAAGGTAAATTTTTCAACTTTCAAGGTAAGAAATGTATAGATCTGATGCCCTCAACCAAATTTTGATAACAAACATAATTTCTCAATCAAAGAAAAAAAAAATTTACAATTCAAAACCGTAAGGATATTATTGAAAACTGATTCATTCCAACTGAAAACCCTTATACCCATTTGCAGCTAATGCCATAAAATGAAACCCTTTATGCCCACAAGCATAGATCTGACATGCAAACTTGAATAAAAACACAAAATTGATCCAAGAACATATTTCTCAAATTAAATCATCAAAACACACAATAATCAAACAAGGAATGATCACACAAAGGATCCTAGCTTTTCAGATGCATGGAAGACGGGGATACGAAAGCTAGAATTGACATGAACAAGATCCTACCTCAATAACTGATGAGAAGAACACAATCCATAAATCCAAGCAAGAAGAATTCCAAATATGCTCCAAAAATGCTCTAAAGCTTTTACAAATCCTTCATCACCTGATTTTCCTTTCTCCCCTGATTGAACAACCTCCAAAATGGCTTTCAATATAAGGATATAGAAAACCAAGCAATTAGGTTTTTTTAAAGTGAAAACCCTAAATGGAATATAAATTATCTAATTAAGAATTAAAAGAAATTCTTTATTTTCAATTTTCACTTAAAGCATGCATAACTCAACTTTAGAATATGAAAGCAAAGTGTTAAATTGAAAATGCATGTGAGAATATTTTAATTAAATAAATCAATTAACCATGCAACTTAAAGCAATATTCAATAAATCAATGTTACACAATTAATTACAATTAATTGAATTTAATATTTATTAAATCTCAATTATTTAAAATCAAGACTTAATAATTAAATCAATTAATTAAATATAGGCATTTAATTATTAAATAGCCATATATTTCATATATCAATGTTTTAACATTATTAAAGGTGCAATAATTAACATTAATATTTTCCATAAATATCCATTAAATAAATCAATCCAAAAGCATCATTAAATCACCTGAAACCCATCCAAACAGATAAACAACTAAAATAGAGAATCAACTGAAACAGAAACCCAAGCACGCACAAACAGGCTCACGAATCCACGTCACTTGACATATTCAAACACTAGGATAGTCAATCAGATTATTGTCTAGTTCTAGGACAAAATGAGGGTTTAGGGTATGGATTTGGACCTGAATATTATCTCCCCTCTCTTACCATTGAGATATTGCAATAGGGCACGCTCACTCCTTCCAATTCAGGGAAGACATAGCCTGGTACCAGTAAACCTGTCATCACAAAGACAAGCATATATACATGCAATATAGAAAACAATGGTTGAGACTAGTTTATTGTGTGGATCTCACTAAAGCAAGTAACTATGACTCTGTCCCATACCATACCAAACACAACAAACAGAAATGTAAAACATCATAATGATCCATGTGCATATATATAGGGTCAGTATTGTCAAAAAACCTTAATCACAATGATTTCATAACATAAGCATAACCAACATGAAATAATCACAAATCATATGCAAATAGATGATATAATACAACTAACAATGGGTCAATAGCATAATGAAAAGTGATACATAAATATCCTCAAAATCACCTGAAATAACGAACACATACATAAAAAGGCCTAAAAGAGATCAAAAATTGAAATAGAAAGGCAGACTAAGGGGTAGGTATTACATCCTCCTCCCCTAAAACTAAGCTTACTCCTGGAAGCCGATAACTAAACAAGTAAATAATAAAAAAGGATTAACACCGTAGTGGTACACTCCCTATCAATTAGGATCAAATAAGAAGATACACCCAATTCATAGTCACCAAAGGAATATACCATTCACAACAATCACTCATTTATTTTCAAGAAGAACTAATGCAAGTCAACTTAACTATCTTATTTTAAGATATGCATAACGAATCACAAAGAATAATATAATTCAAATTTAAGAAAAAACAAAACATCTACTTAATCATTTATTCATCATCTAACACTGCTTAAAAAAAGTTTGTATCGTTAATGATTTCAAAAACCATGAAATACATACATACTAAAGCTTAATATAGAAGACACAAATCCATGTTCATATCGAATGGAAATTTGAATAGTCCCTGCAACCTTACCTATTGCAACACTCGCGTGAACACATAAATTATATAATGCATTTCATTCCCACATACAATTACAGTGCATTCTTTGTGATTTCCTCCCTTATACATACTATCAGAGGTCCACAAAGAACAAGATAGAAACAATACTTATCATGAAACATGGTCAACATCAACAAACATTCAGAATAGCCACCATACAAGTCTAAGGAAAAGCCCAAGTGGGAGAACTTCCAAAGTTCAACATTAAATAAAAAATGCATGCAATTTCAACATTAAATCAAATGTGACTAACGCCACAACATATACAATGAAAAGAGATTTGGGTGACTAATCGAGTCATAAGAAAAATTCAAAGGAAATTAATGTTGACCACATACAACTCAACAAGATATCAATCAACCAAAATAAATCATCAATAAAAGAACATTTCACATAACAAGGTGACTAGGAGTAGCCACACTCAAGGGAGTAGTCGCTTCATGACATCCAAGGTACCTCACTCTAGATGTGTTAGAGTATGCACAAAATCACTCAAGAAAGAAAATTGTTATATTTCTACATCATCTCTATGCAACTTCATGCAATTATGAATTCTACTATGTTACTACCCTTAACATTTAATCAACCCTTTGCAAAATGCTACAAATCAGTTAAAATTTACAAGGGTTCTAATAAGGATGCAATGCATAATTTTACTTGGGGACTTAGGTCCTTTACCCAATCAATCTATAATAATGAGACACAACTCTAAATCTGTTAATGCACTCCTGAATGAATGATATATATTTCTAAACAATGCACAATGTATTGAACAAGCAAGAATTTACTTTCAAATTTCATTATCAATCATAATCTCAAGCTGATTTACAACACTCACACAATACAGTTCACAAATCAAATGAATCCAATTCAATACAACATGTGAGTCCAATCATACACGATCAATAATGTCACACTCAAGAGGCTAAGAAATAGGTCACTCAAGAACCGTAAATCATTCAAGGAAAGGAAATCACGCAACAAGGGGTTCTTCAAACTAGAACTCAATCACCACAGCATATCACATACAACATACATCAACTATCATGTTATAACAGATGAAGCAGTCAAATGGCTATCACCAAGTCTTCATACAATCTACACAAAACCAAAGAACTAAGCCATCTGCTCACTATCAAAAACACTCCTATAGATGATTATGAACCTTCATGAGTATCGATAAGACTAGAGACCCTATATTTTCAATCACATATCCTAGCACAATTTGAGCCTCAATAGGTATCCACCTATAGAAACCAAGACTAAACATCACTCCCAAATCAAGTGGGAAGAACCACACACAAGAATAAGAGATCATGAACAATGACTCTAAATACATGAGGAGACATGTGCTAACATGCACTACTAACCATCTAATGGGCACACAATTTCCCCAGAGCTCCCAATGTAGAAATGTGTGCTCTGATACCAAGTGTAATGACCCACTAGGGAACCTAGAAGAACTAACCTAAACATGCGACCAAGTTAACGAAATAATTTTTTTTTAAATGTTAATAAACAATAATGTTAACAACGCAGAAGCAACACATGAGATAACATGACATATACATAAGTACAACTCAACAAGGGTTACAAATCTTGAGGGTTCCTTGACATAGAATTACTTAAGAAAACTAATCTATGAAGACAACTATAAAGAACTAACACAAAGTATACATCAACTGAATCCAATAATATACATCTCATATAATAAGACCACATATACAACTGAATCAACATCCACTGTACATGCACAGGGTATGTAATATACATAATAATACAATACAATACATCCCTAGAAGGATGTCAACCCATATACACATATGTTACAAGTATACAATTCATGAAACTGAACAAGTCTCCAAAAGAATAAGAAGATAGAAGAAGAAGAAGAAGAACCGCTACAAGGATCATCTAATCATGAAGAAGAACCATCGGATCTCAATGGTAATAAGAATCACTACCACCCAACCACGTGGAACCAAAGGTCCACTCCCACTGAGCTGAGGAGATAATAATAGGCCCACTCACACGAGTATACAACAAGAAGGCAAACATCAAAGGTATACAACCATCATAAAGAAATGCATAGGAAGATCCTAGAAGCTCTCTAAATCACAATAAGGAGATCTATAGAACAACAGAGGTAACCAACACATATAGGATAACCTAAGTTGTATATAGGAAGGTGTCATCATGTACATCTAACCCTTGAGCTTTGTCCTAGAAATCTCTCAATAGATACTGGCACTCAAGTGACCATACACGATGTCAATGACCTCTCAAATAGGAAAAGTCACTAACTATGCCAGACACACACCCCTCAAGGAAAAAAGCATCAACTCATCCTCCATATTGGCCTATAATAGTGCTCAAGCATGGGTGAGGCTTAATATCTTATTATATTATTCTAAAACTCCTAATAAATTATTATGCTATCACTTGTTACAATTACTTACAATAAATGATCCTAGCAGCCACTTGTGGGCTCTGAAACTTATTACAAGCCACCTCCTACTATAAAACTAGGTAACCTACCCTAGGTTCACAAAAGAAAATCATAAACTTATATCATAAACCTCATCCCTGATTCTTGTGCATATAGGGATACACCCTCAAAGAATCACAAACCATATCAAAGAGAAGAACATAACTCTTGAAACTAGTTCTTGCACATACAAGAACTATTGGTTCTCAATTAATCAATACCACATAAAGTACTATCACATGATCACATAAGACTAGTTTAAACAACTAGGTTGGGTAAAAAGATCAAGACTCAAAAGTGAACTCAACAAGAACATGCACTGAAGTACACAACATCATAGAAATAGAAAAACCCAAAACCTCTGGTTTTACCTCCTGATAGCCAACTAATCCCAATAGACCACCGACACATAGAAGTAACATAAAAGGGAAATAAACACACTCTTTTCAATCAGTCACTCATAAGACACATCATTTCATAATGAGTGTGATTCCAGAAGAGGCAATAAATATCAGTGATAAACTCATTTATAGTAACACTATGTAAATTAGTTTATCTGATAAAATTACTAACAACAGTATAATTTAATTTTTCCAAGTAAAATGCACATAAAGACTCTATAGATTAATTTATAACATTCACATCATATAAATTAGTATATTTGATAATTACTAAAATTTACTATAATTACAAGTAAACCTTTGTATAGATCAATGATTGGAAAACCAATGCATGGTGTTCATACCAGACCAGATATAGCACATGCAGTTGGAATAGTTGCAAGATTCTCTACTAATTCCAAAGAATCACATATGACTATTGTCAAGAGAATTTTGAGATATCTGAAGAACACCGAGGACTATGGCTTATCGTATAAAAGAGAAGGAAAATTTGAGCTACAAGTCTATACAGATGCTGATTGGGCTGGAAACATTGATGACCGAAAGAGCACAACTAGAGGAGCATTCTTCATGGGTGATAGACTTGTCACATGGATTACCAAGAAGAAAGGATGCATCTCTCAGTCTACTGCAGAAGCATAGTATGTGGCTACTACTGCAAATTGCTCCAATATTGCATGGATCAAACAGTTGCTGGAAGGTATGAATATGAAGATTCTTGAACTAGTAATTATCTATTGTGATAATAACAATGCAATTAACATTTCTAAAAATCTAGTCATGCATGCTAAGACTAAGCATATTGTTATCAAGATCACTATCTTAGAGAACAAGTGCAAGCAAAGGAGGTGATATTGGAATATGTTCAATTAAAGGAACAATTAGCTGATATATTCACCAAGCCATTACCTAAGGATACATTTGAATACTTGAGATAGAGACTAGGGGTCCAACCCTTGTCTATCGGTCAGTAAGTTGACTAGGAGGCTGCATCAGCCTACACATAATCTAAAGATCATCCATGTTGATGAAAACACCGAGATGAACAACAATGGATACATCCATACATAGCAAGGTACAAGTATGCACCGAACACAAGAGACATTGTATTGCTGATGGATAGGGAAATTTAAGGAATATATTATATAAAGGGATGGAAGATGATATAGAAGAAACTTATTTGGCATTTTTGTCAAAGGGGGATATTATCTCATTATCATAAGGGAGAAAGATTCATTATCATAAAGGAGAGATTAATTATATTATTATCAGAAAATATTATATCATTATCCATGAAGAGAAGTTCCTGAGAATCAAAAGGAAGAGTTAATCAATATTCAAAGGGAGATAAATTGATTACATATGAAATATCCATCTAAGGGAGAGAAGTAACAAAGGGAGAGAGCTCATACAAAGAAATAGATTGTTGTCAAAGGAAAAAGAGATTATCAAGAAGAGGAACAGTCAAGGTAGAGCACATATCAGAACAGAGACATTAGATGCTACATCTATCCAGTGAAGAGATTAAAGATNATCAAAAGGAAGAGTTAATCAATATTCAAAGGGAGATAAATTGATTACATATGAAATATCCATCTAAGGGAGAGAAGTAACAAAG
The DNA here is from genome assembly GCA_018584345.1 of Thuja plicata. Classification (NCBI taxonomy): domain Eukaryota; kingdom Viridiplantae; phylum Streptophyta; class Pinopsida; order Cupressales; family Cupressaceae; genus Thuja; species Thuja plicata. The sequence goes on from MU225762.1 coordinate 691,206, forward strand.
GGAGAGAGCTCATACAAAGAAAGAGATTGTTGTCAAAGGAAAAAGAGATTATCAAGAAGAGGAACAGTCAAGGTAGAGCACATATCAGAACAGAGACATTAGATGCTACATCTATCCAGTGAAGAGATTAAAGATTAAAGGAACCACTTTGCAAGAAAAAAATCAAAGCTATTTGAGCTTACCGAGAAGCCAGACATTTGAAATAATTACAATAGGAAAGATTGATAAAACTGCTATATTTCATATTGTATTAGTAATATTATAGTATGATAATGTAGTGTGTTTCCATCAATGTGAAAGGGAGAGATTGATGACATGTAACTGATTGAATGTTTGAAGAAGTTAAGTTGATCACAAAAGTGTAGAAAGATAATGTAAGACATTAAATTAGTTAATGGATTGTATTTCCATTGATATCAACTTGATATAATCTAATTGGTTATAATCAAAGTGTCAAAGACTTCAAAGAATTAGAGAGATAAAAATTATTCTTTTAGTAATGCATAAAAAAAAAGTATTCACTATGTGACTTCAAACACTGACGGCTAGTGGAACCCGATGGATAGAGATAACCGAAAGTCAAGTCATAGTGATGCCCAAGAAAGAAAACTGACGAGCATTACCGATGAGCAGAATCACAAGCATGCCCAATGGCTAGAATCATAGTGTAAACCGATGGATAGACAACCCCAATGGAGAAGACTAAGGAGAACTCAAGTGTTGACTGAAGCTTTCAAAGAGTTAAAACATCAAAGTTAACTGGAGTTCATAAATGACAAAATATCTAGCTGGCAGGGCTAAATATAGACTTAACTAGTAGTTATCATTGTTTTCATCGACAAGATAAATCCAGAGATAAGTAAAGGATTTAAAGTTTTTTTGTCCAGTTGGCAAGAAGATCTCTGCAAGATAAAACAAGATTTTTTCTTTAAATCAGATTGGCTAAGATTGTGGATCACACCAAGATCAAGAAAATCAAGAACCTAAAAATGGTGATATCATGTCTATAAAGAGACAACTTAATTCATTATGAATTAAGTGGATTGAAAGAAAAAGAGGATGCTGGAGAGAAACTGATGAAGAACAACTTCATACAGTCCTGATCAGTCAAGCTAAGGAAAGAGCTAAAGATTTCTATAGACACTAAGCAACAGAGCATAGCATCGCCGAGAAAAACAAAAGTGGAGAAAAGGTATTAAAAAGATATATTGATCAAATTGGTTTTAATGAGCTTACAATAGATCTGAAAATCTACAAGTATAAGTTGTATATGTGAATAGATCATACTGTTTCAGTTTAACCATTGATTCAGAAAGTCTCTTAACTGAGCCAGATTTAAAGATCCTTTCTATATTGAGATACATCCCAAGGAGTATAAAACATTTTGATCATGAAGATAGAAAGAGATGTCAGATACCATTTGACAAACCAGAAGTATTTGGACAAGGAAGGTAGCATAGAAATTCCCGATATCAAGTGACAAACTAATCTTTTAAATCCTCTAACAAGGTCACACCTAACAATGTGTTTGTAACCTTTAATAGGGTTGGCTCTTCACCGAGCTCACTTTAGAAGAGTGAAATTTTTGGGTTACCGGTCCCAAGTGATTTTTCCCTTAACAGGGTTTCCATGTTAAAAATCCATGTGTCAATGTGTTTATGAGTCATTACTTTAGTGTTTTGCATTACACATAGCTAATCTGGATTGATCGGTATACTCTAAGTAATTTACTATTTTTTGGTAAATTGAAAGACTACTATCCGGTAAACATATAGAATAAGGTTTAACAAAGCATTCCGAGCAGTAATAATTTGATAAGTATATTTGAAGGCATTCGTATTATAGGACTGAAGATAACTAGAGGCTTAATATTGTGATACTAAGTTTTTGGGTTGATTAATTGGAATATTTTTGAGGCCACTAATTCAACCCCCCTCTCAGTTATTACTAACAACATATCCCTCAACTAATGACATTATAACATTTTTAAATAAGTTCTCTAATAGAAAATTTTATAAATCAAATTGCACATATTCCTTTACCATATTATGCACCAAATATATAGCTATAGTATACATAGTACCTTCACGGTTGCATAAATATATTTTATATGTAATTCCATATGCAACATACCTCACAATCAGATCAACAAGGGTATTAATCAGTATAGAACATGGGTCTTTATTGATGCCAGTAAGCTCCTATACTTCATTATACCTCATTGTCCTCTTGCCTAGAAGATTTCCAATACTACACAGACTAGTAATTGTAGACGTCTAAAATTGTCCTTATATTAATTTAATTAATATTCCCATAACATTATAGTTAATTTTAATTAATTATATTTGTTATATTCTTCTATCTATTTAATTAAATATGATTCACTTCCCTCGGTATTTAAATTTAATTTAAATACTACCCCTTTTAATGTACTAAATCTTATTTAATACATTATCCCTCATTGATCCCCTTTAAATAAATTTTTAATTTATTTATTCCTTCACATGACTTAAATTCGACTAAACCAAATTAATATAAATTTTAAATTTAGATTAAGCTAATTTGAACCTAGATCCTACCCTATCTCACATCACTCTCACCAAATAAACCTATTCATTAATTAAGGTTAATTAAGCTAATTTCTTGATTCCTACAAACAATTAGTCCTAATTATTTGCTCACACATGTGTGAGCAAATTTCCAAAAAATTGACTTTTCTAAATAATCCTTATTTGGTGCCAACAAGGTTTCTTACACCTATGATGACACCTTCTTACACTTT